>WNGS01109354.1:4869-25275 GCA_020271785.1 Procambarus virginalis | reverse complement strand
TCACGAACGCTCCCTCTGCAAATAAAAACGGTCCCATAGCAGAAGGTAACGTTTTGCAGAACAATTGTTTGGCTAATCGCTCTGCCTGACTGGAATCTAACCCCAGTTCCGTAGTAAGGTCGTCAACCCTGCCCTTTAATAGTGTCCCAAAATCTTTGACGGTGCTGCGGTCATCCCTCTTAAGTGACTGCAGATAAAAATGCGCCTCGTCTTCTGACACCTTTTCCTTAAATCTGTCCCTAATCGCTTGGACAAACTGTGGCCAAGTCGTCAGGTGCTGAAACTCTGACAATCTCGCCAGTGGACGGCTACGTCCACGCAAGACCCCATAGCGAGAGTAATTTTCAAACTGTCCTCTGGGACAGCCTCCAGCATCGAACTAATCTGACAGAGCCAGTCTTCCACTCGGCGGTTGCGTTCCACCTTAATAAGCGGCAACTCCGTACCTCTGAGTGTCGGTAGAGTCAACCTGGGAATCAGACTCATAATTCCCGGTTTGTATGACGCGGGGCTACTGGAAGTGGGTGGGCCTGGGGTTGGGAACTGGGTTGAGGGTGGGGTTGGGGTTGAGGAATGGTGTGGATAGCCTCGGGTTGGGGTGTGGATTGAGGGTGGGGATGGGGTTGAGGAATGGTGTGGGTAGCCTCCGGTTGGGGTGTGGGTTGAGGGTGGGGATGGGGTTGAGGAATGGTGTGGGTAGCCTCGGGTTGGGGTGTGGATTGAGGGTGGGGATGGGGTTGAGGAATGGCGTGGGTAGCTTCGGGTTGGGGTGTGGATTGAGGGTGGGGATGGGGTTGAGGAATGGTGTGGGTAGCCTCGGGTTGGGGTGTGGATTGAGGGTGGGGATGGGGTTGAGGAATGGTGTGGGTAGCCTCGGGTTGGGGTGTGGATTGAGGGTGGGGATGGGGTTGAGGAATGGTGTGGGTAGCCTCGGGTTGGGGTGTGGATTGAGGGTGGGGATGGGGTTGAGGAATGGTGTGGGTAGTCTCGGGTTGGGGTGTGGATTGAGGGTGGGGATGGGGTTGAGGTACTGTGTGGGTGGTCTGGGGTTGGAAAGGGAAAGGGGTGGCCTGAGGTAGGAATGGGTAAGGGGTGGCCTGGGGTTGGGGGAAGGGTTGGTATAGGAATGGAGGTTGGGGTGGGTATAGGAAGTGAGGATGGGGTTGGTATAAGGGATAGGGTTGAGGTTGTTGTGATGGGTGAAGTGTACCCAGGTATTGTGGTATTGCTCTGTGATGTTCCTGCTGTTGGTGTGGCGTCGATGTTATGTGTGGGGGAACCCAAGACGGCTCCCCCCACTCATGGGACGAATCCTCCCTAGACTCCCCACTCATATCAATAATTGTATCTGCACTTGCCGGAAAGATACGCCCGGCTGCCCAGTCCTTTGCAGAACCCGCGACCCCGTCGCCTCAGTCCCACTGACTCCACCTGTGACGTCAGCTGAGCTATCCGAGCGGTCCCCAGTGGTGTCGGAAGAGGTGCGATCCTCTACACTTCCACTCCCACTGGTCGCCCCTGACTGGTCACTGTCTGGTTAAGCATGTCCTGTGATTGCTGGTGTGCCATGTTTCTTGTAGCTACCCTTCGATACAACCTCTACCCGGACTTCACTACAACCGTAAACTTACACAAATAAAAACACAACTCTTTTCTAAGAGAAAAACTGGCCCGTGTTACAACAGCTCAGGATGGAAGCAAGTCGATGAAGAACTCTGTAGGGTAAGGCAGGTCCTAGTCAACAATGGCTTCTCCAATGGTTTCGTTGAAGACATCATAAGAAGGAAGGTGAAACGCCATGCAACCTCTGAAGAGACAACAACACAACACCTTTATCCCCTATTAGACTATTTTACAGGAACTTCTTTTCCACAGCTCATAAAACGGAGGAAAGGGTCCTGAAAGATATTGTTTATAGGAACGTTATCCCTACAGACAAAAATCAGAAGATACAATTGACGATTTACTATAAAACCAAAAAAACTGCCAACCTACTCATGAGAAACTCTCCAGACACAAAGCAGAACGCTTTAAAAGAGACCAACGTCGTCTATGCCTTCAAATGCCCACTTGGGACTGTAAGTCTCAAAGAACTCAGTATATAGGCAAGACAACAACATCTCTTTCCAGGCTATTGACGATGCATAAGCAACAGGGCTCCATTAAGGAACATATAATTTCTTCCCACAACCAGACCATCACCAGAGAAGTCTTAACAAACAACACAGAAATCATCGATAGATACAGTGATAGGAGTTAGGTTAGGTTAGGTTAGGTAGGTTAGGTAGTCGAAAAAACATTATTTCATGAAAACTTGGCTTATTAGGCAATCGGGCCTTGCATAGTAGGCTGAGAAGTGCGTTCGTGCGACATATATATATATATATATATATATATATATATATATATATATATATATATATTATATATATATATATATATATTTTTTTTTTTTTTTTTTTTTTTTTTTTTTAATATATATATATATATATATATATATATATATANACCACACACACACACACACAACACACACACACACACACACACACACACACACACACACACAAACACCCACCACACACACACACACACACACACACACACACACACACACCAACACACATACATATATTTAGGTTAGGGGGCAGACTAGTGGGAATTCATGTGATTAGGAAATAGACTGAAATAAGACAGCAATAACTTACTTATGTCCTGGTGAATGGGTTGAGCGGGTGTGTTAACTGGGCGTGATAATGTCTCATAGCCCTCCATCTGATGGCGAGAGTGACCTTGTTGAAGGGGCTGGGGATGTCCGCGAGTGACATCAGCTCTCCTTAGCTCAGTGTGGGACGGGTGGGATACCGACTCGATGACGTCTGTCTGTTCCCTCCGTCGATTGAGGTACGGATTATAACCTGAAATGGAACAAAATGATATTCAACATGGGTGAATGAGGAAAATATGTTTATTATGCATGAGTCTAAGCTTGCAAGTGGATTATGATGATGAAAATGTAATACAGGTAGGAGAAGTTTATATGATCCTTACGTTTATGAGAAGTTTCATTCCGACGAGGACCTCCTCGAGGTGCAGGTGAGCAGTAAGGGCACTTCACGGTTTTTGTAAACTGAAATTGAAAAAGAACATTTTAACTGTGTGGAATGTAATAGCCCCGAATGAGTAATTATTCTCACACAATAAGAGATAATAGTTTACACACGCGATATTTCACCTGTGGATGCAATAAATGAACTGTGTAATAAGAATAACACTCACGGTTATCACAGAAAATCTGTTGACAGCGCTTGCATTTGATGTCGTAATGACCAAGGGGCGGTTTATCGCACATTGTGCACTGAAGACGACATACTTGGTTTGGTGATGGAATATATAACACACCACATTTCATGCAAGCTGTTAAGGTTCGTCTTTCCATGATGCGGGGCTCTATGGTGCGTGTGTAGCGGATGAAGGCTCACAGTGAACTAACGGCGCGTTTGTGTGTGAGGGGAGGTAGACGACCCGGTCAAATGAGAACTGATTGATGGTTGACAGGTGATGCCCAGCCGGTGGAAGTATGAACGGTGACCTCCTTAACGGAACCACAGTGGTAAGAGAGGGCTGCTGGAGTGAGCATCTCTCAGTCCGCTCTAAGACATCGAAAAGTACTTAAGGTTAATGGTTGACTTCCTGCGGCCACTCCCTTCTCCTCCTACCCTTCGGTCTGTCTGTCTGTCTGTCTGTCTGTCTGTCTGTCTGTCTGTCTGTCTGCCCGCCTCTTTCTTTCTCTCCTACCCTCCTGGCACTTCATGGATAATGGATGTCCCCTCACTTTCCCCTCCTCTCGTCTTAACTCCCTGCCCCCTCTCAGGTATTGGGGGTCCCCCTCCCTCCACATGTCCGCATACCAAGCACTTAGCTTCCACCCCCTACCCAACGGAAGCTGACAAACCACAAAATGGCTCTCACCGACGGGGGATCCCCTCACTCTCCCTCAGACTCCCTATCCGCTCCCTCCCTCACCCCTGTCCCTCCCCTACCCCAACAACATATGTTGGGTCATCTAGAGCACTCATACTCTAGACACATAGTCTTTAATCATAAACTATTATCTACACACATGCTTAAGTCTACGGAAAACAAACATTCATATTCATTTACTCTTAACAACATAACCACATACCTCTTACTTTAGCACATACCACATAGCCTTACATACTCTCCTACCCCCCAAACAACATGACCCAATCTTCCCTGACCACATACCCGAACACCGGAGGCACGGAAAACATATTCATTTACTCTCAACAACATATCCACTTACCTCTTACTTTACCTCATACCACATAGTCCTACATACTCCCCAAACAACATGACCACAATCTTCCCTGACCACATACCCAAACACCTGATGCTTACACGCGTCCGACACGCCACAACTTCCGGGAAAATCCCGCGCGGTGCTCTAGTCCCCATGGGTTCACCTGCCCAGATGGCGCGCCCGGTTTTAGTCGCAGGGGATCCATCTGGCAGATGGCGCGCCCGGTTCTAGTCGCACTTTTCACTACTGTTCTCAAGCTATATCTTGCTCTTGTTAGGCCCCATTTAGACTATGCAGTTCAGTTTTGGTTGCCATATTATAGAATAGATATAAATTCACTTGAACGTGTCCAGCGTAGGATGACTAAGTTAATTCCCCAAATTAGAAATCTTTCATATGAAGAAAGATTAACAAAGCTTAAGTTGCATTCACTGGAAAGGCGAAAAGTTAGGGGTGACATGATAGAGGTTTACAAGTGGATGAATGGACATAACAAAGGGGATATTAATAGGGTATTAAAAGTATCAACACAGGACAGAACGCGAAACAATGGGTATAAATTGGATAAGTTTAGATTTAGGAAAGACTTGGGTAAATACTGGTTCAGTAACAGGGTTGTTGATTTGTGGAACCAATTGCCACGTAACATTGTGGAGGTGGGGTCCCTCGATTGTTTCAAGCGTGGGTTGGACATGTATATGAGTGGGATTGGGTGGTTATAAATAGGAGCTGCCTCGTATGGGCCAATAGGCCTTCTACAGTTGCCTTTGTTCTAATGTTCTTATGTTCTTATCACAATCCTTACCACTATCAACTGCCTCAACTTTGCTGGAATAAAAAGATAGCAAATTTGTTAAACATGAACGGCCATTTGTAAAACCATGTTGTGACTCATTTATTAATTTATGTTTTTCAGAATAAAAAGTTGAATAAAAAGATAACAAATTTGTTAAACATGAACGGCCAAAATTTAAAACCATGTTGAGACTCATTTATAAATTTATGTTTTTCAAGATGAAGACGAATTTTATTTGCAATTATCGATTCGAGTAACTTTCCCACAATAGACGTTAGGCTAATTGGCCGATAGTTTGACGCAAGTGATCTATCTTCTTTCTTAAAAACTGGTATCACATTAGCAACTTTCCATAACTCTGGCACTCTGCCTGACTATTGATTTATTAAATATGGTAGACAGTGGGTCGCAAAGCTCCTCTTTGAAATTCTCTAAGCACCCTGGCAAACACTTCACCCGGCCCTGGGGATTTGTTTGGTTTGAGTCTTACTATTTGTTGAATTACATACTCCCTGGTAACTGCTAAACTAGTCAACCTGTCCTCGTCCCCACTCACATAGACTTGTTCGGCTGAAGGCATATTGTTAAGTTCCTCTTTAGTAAATACAGATATAAAATATTAAAAAAATACTACTCATCTCTTCATCACTATCAGTTATTTGACCAGTCTCTGTTTTTAATGGACCTATCCTTTCCTTAATCTTTGTCCGGTATAACTGGAAAAACCCTTTAGGATTTGTCTTCGCTTGTTCTGCTATGCGAACTTCATATTTTCTTTTTGCTTTCCTTATATCTTTTTTATTGTTTCTAACCAGTTGTACGAATTCCTGTTCTGAACTGACTTCCCCATTCTTAATTCTTTTGTACCACGCTCTCTTTTTACCTATAAGGTTCTTCATATCCTTTGTTATCCACTTTGGATCATTAGTATTCGATCTATTTAATTTATATGGTATACTACATTCCTGGGTTTTGCTTACAATATTTTTAAATAGGTTATATTTTGAATCCACATCGAAAACCCCTTTTACGTCACCTATCGCTGGGTTCACGTCTAGCTCCAAGACCGGCCCATACCCCATACCCGAGACTTTCCAGTCTATTTGACCCAAAAAAATTCTTAGGCTATTGAAATCAGCTTTTCGAAAATCAGGCACTTTAACAGAATTTTCCCCTACAGATCTATTCCTTTCAATGCTAAATCTGATTTCTTTATGATCACTGTTCCCTAGCTCACTCCCTATTTCGATGTCCTTAATTTGTGTTTCCTTGTTAGTTAACACTAAATCTAAAGTATTATTTTCCCGCATAGGTTCCTTAATGTGTTGCGTAAGAAAGCAATCGTCAATTAATTCTAGAAAATCTTCTGCTTCATTATTCATGTTTTATTCAACCAGTTTATTCCACTAAAATTAAAGTCACCCACGACATAAATACTGTTAGATCTAGATGCCCTAGATATTTCATCCCATAGATGCTTTGCTTCCATTCTGTCTAAATTTGGTGGCCTATATATAACTCCTATTATAATATTACTTGCTTTTTCGTTTAATTCTATCCAAATAGTTTCTGTATGTGACTCAGTTTTGATTTCCTCTTTGAGACTACATTTCAAATTGTCCCTAACATATATGGCTACTCCACCTCCTCGTCTAATATATCTATCTGTGTGAAATAGTTTAAATCCATTTATTTGATATTCAGCTAATAGTTCTCTATTTTCTACATTCAGCCACGTTTCGGTAAGTGCAATAATATCTATTTTTTTCTGTGCAGACAAGAGCATTTAAATCGTTTATTTTATTTCTTAGACTTCTAGTGTTAGTGTAATATACCCTAAGTGAATTGTTATTTTGAGGCCCTGCTCTTTCCCTGATCTCTTTGCCAATTCTTTTCTCCCACAAACACATACTTATATTACCTCCTTCCTCCAAATCAATTCCCATACCACTATCTACTAACAGTTTAAACCCAGACAAACGCCTCTAACCACTGGTTCCAACGTGTTCGCAACAACAACAACCCCAGCCCTTGATAGATGCACCCCATCGCGAGCATACATTTCATTTCCTCCATAGAAGTGTTCCCAGTTGTCTATGAAAGATATTGCATTTGATTTGCAATATCTTTCCAGTCGGCAATTGACACCAAGTGCCCTCGACATCCATTCCTTTCCCACTCCATTTCTTGGAAGAATGCCACATATGATCTGGATTCCTCCCTTGCTTCTAATTCTATGGCTGTTTTATACCTCTGAATCAGTTCCTCACTCCTAACTCGACCAACATCATTTCCTCCTGCGCTAATGCAAATAACGGGATTGTTCCCATTTCCAGCCATAATATCATTCATGTTGTTTATAATATCACCAATACCAGCTCCGGGATAGCAAACCCTTAACCTGTTCCCCCTATCTCTAGCACAAAACGTTCTATTCAAATACCTTATCTGGGAATCTCCCACAACTAAAGTTCGTTTAGGTACTTCCTTTACACTCTGAGGGATCTGCGCTTCGTTGCTTTCCCTTTCGCGTGATCCGTAGTCTCACCACAGCACTCGTCCTCCAATACGGCAAATGAATTAGATGTTCTTAGGGCGTCTGTAGGCGGCTTTATCAAGGTTTTCTTAAGGCCCCTGTCCTTTACAACTTTCCAAGACGAGGTCTTTTTACTACTGGTCTCCTCCTTCGTTTCTTCTCAATGTTGCTTCAGCTGTAGTACCTCCCCCTGTAGAGAGTCCAACTCTGTCCTCAGAGCTTCAACTAGATTAATCAGTTCCTTCACTACAACTTCCATATTGCTATGATTATATAACTACACTCAGGAGCTCCGGCTAACACACCCTTTCACTGCGACTGTCTGCGCCTGACTGATTACAATATCTTAAATTTTAAATGGCATATCTGTTGGAATCATATGAATGCAAAGAATGAGGATATTTCCCCTTTGAATGGTCCTGTCAAGATTGTTGCTTCTACGATGTCGCTGATTATTTTTTTTTACTACAAGGTGCATGGCGTTGTAAAGTTTTGGCTAGTTGAAATTTCGCAAGATGATAATTGGCAAGCCGATTTTCAATTGCCGTACGTGTGATAGTATCTCTTACAGATTGAGTGAATTTAAAAATTATGTTGGATAATTAACCGCTTCTTCTGATTCCTCAACAGTGTCGACAGACTTGTATGTGACTGCCTTGCTTTGAATGTTAGACTGAATAATATTGTTAAGTTGAAGACGTCTTTGTTCTTGGCCGCAAGAACAGCTCGTTCATTCAGAAAATCATGAATCTTATAATTGGTTTGAATATTGGGAAATACTTTTTCAACCAATTCTTCTTCTGACGTCACTAAATTGTAGAAGTTACGAGGCAATGAAATTCGTCCTGAGGTCAGATGAACTGGCATGTTTCCGTTCCCAATTTCCAGAAATTGATGTGAGAATATCTCAGCTGATGGATCCTTTTGCAGCTGGACACGCATATTTGTAGTTAATTTTAACGTGTTTACGTGGTGCCTCAAAGTAGAGTATTTCAGGAAAGCATTTATATCGTCCGCTGATGGCGATCGGGGAATTACAGGTAATGTTTGCCTTAAATCTACTGCAAGCAATATTAATGCGTTCCCAAATGGTCTGATGTTTCCACGCAAATCTTGCAATGATCGATCAAGAGCCTTGAGCGATTTTTTGTGGGAAATTGTGCATTCATCCCAAACAATATGTTTGCCTTTCTGCAATACTTTTCCTATGCCGGAGGCTTTGGAAATGTTGCACGGGGGAGTTTCAATGAACGGCATGTTCAATGACATTTTCAAAGCCGAAGTAGCAGTTTTTCACCTGGTAGCAAGGTCGCAGCTATTTCCGGACTATGCAAGAGCTAAGGTTATGCCATTTGGGATTGAAATGCTGCCAAAATCAACCTAACTAGGAAGGTTTTACCAGTTCCTCATGGCGCATCTAAGAAGATTTTTCCATGCCCGTATTGACAGTTTAAATTATTTGATCGTAAATGCCTTTTCGCGCAAGCGTTAGATTAGGAATATTTGATTGCACATACGACAACAGATCACCCGTGTTGTAATTTTGTTCATGACGCAATTCTACATCGAACGGAGCTGCAGCAGATCGATTCGGTGACGGTATTTCCACTTGATTGAGAACTTTGTTTGTGATTTCTAAGCACAAATTTTCAATCATTATCAGCGCTTCATTGTAGATTTTTGCTGTGAAATCCATGTTCATATTTGAATTTTCCTTGCGTATTCGACGCATCTTCTGCCATGTGCGATTTATATTTCTCCAATAACTCTGTTGAAGATGAAGGAGAGCCGGTGGTCAATGTGATTGCAAACAATACACGAATTTGATTTGGATGTGACGTGTTGGACGCGTCATTAATGCATACATCCAAGTGTCGGTCGTTCTTCAATAAATTCAGAGCTTGACATGCACTACGGAAAGTGGCATGTGTTACGCGGTTGACGAATCTCAATTGCTGGAAAGACGTTGGACCGGGCACATTTACCAACAGCATGCGAAGAAAGAAGCATTCATCCTGATTGAGATGCACGGTGTACAGTCTGCCTATCGTAGTTTGTTTGAATATGCCAGGTTGTCCGTCGACTCGATCTTCTCGTTTGCGTCGTTCAAATGATTTTCTACTGGAATTCCATTTGTAGGCGCTTCCAAATACAGCAGTGTTTTCGCAAACGCATCATTTTGACATAACGTGAAGAATGCAGTTAACGTTGAAGCCAACGGATTCATAGTTGTTTGTTGCACATTTGCAGCTGTGAAATATACATATTACACATTTTCTTGTTTTCAAAACAAAAGCAAAAAATACTAAAGAAATATTTCAATTCAAACGCAGATCAATCGACACAGCTCAACTTCACCACGAATTGCACTGAAAAATACAAAGAACATCTAAAAAAACGAAATGAAAACAATGAAAAAATAAAAAAATAAACTATACCCACGAAATGAGCGGTATGGTAAACAACACAGCTCAATTCCAACGCAATGTCACACAAAATAATTAAATCAAAATGAAAATAAATCAAAATCTATGAAAATTCAGATTATCAATGAAATTGGAAACATTGAAATGGAATCTTAACATATTTCGTGGGTTGCTCTTACGTGCAGTAGATGGCGCTGTTTTTCAAAAAAAAGTATGTTTTTACCTGTCGCAGGTGTGGCATCTAAACAGTAGGAATATAAAAAATATGCATGTATTAGAAAGGAACGTTGTGACAAAATTTCGAAAAAATCGGTAAAGAGGTTTCGAAGATTTCCCCCACGTGAAAAACACAGTTTTCAAAAAAGCTTTTTTTTTCCGTCACAGACGTGACATCAATATAGTATGTATATAAAAACCTACTCGGGTGCGATTGGAACGTTGTGTGAAAATTTCGGGAAGAACTTTCGGAGATTTGCGATTTTGAACACTCGAACATTTCCATTTTTATTTTATAGATGGAAAGGTTATTATATTTCTGGGTGAATTTAATTCCATTTATCCCAGCTGCCAAAACGAACCTTTTTGTACAGGCAGTCCCACCTCATACTACAGTAGGATATATACACATTTATGTATGGTTTCCCATCTTAGCAACGGAATGAGATAAGTCTCTAGATTAAAGTTGATATTTCCTCAAGTATTGTATAAAGTATAGATGTTGAATTAGTGTCTAATGGTTTCTTTCATAATTTTTTTATTATACGTGATAATTATTAAGATAATACAGTAACATCAAATGTGAGTCACTTAACTCTACGGTAGTACTTCAAAAACATTGATCGTTAATTAAATAGCTAAATATTTCCGTAATAAAGTTGAAAAACACAAAATTTTTCATCCATGTTCGAAGTGATGTATTATATCAATGATCTGCTTTCCTGCTATCTAATGTAAACAGATAACTGTGGCTTTCAATCTATAAGGGACCCATTATCCAGTAATGGCCGCCTGTATGCTTACTGAGATCCCCTTGAAGCTGGGGTCGGGGAATGTTCTTCGGAAATTATCCCATATCTGTTTGTGCTAAAATAATATTAATAGACTTTTAAAGTAAACCAAAACACGGTAATGGTAATTGTTCTTAAAATGAAGAATAAACTTCTCTCAAGGTCAAGATTCACTCAAAGACAAAAAGCCACACATGCTGTTATAAGAACAAAACTCGTACAAAATTAATAAAAAGGGTTGAAGAACTGATGAATTTCATTCAAAACATCTCACCTTCAGGTCTTGGATAAATGGTGGTGTTTCCTTTTATGTAAACCAACACCGATATCAAGGCTTATTTATCTCAGAGTAAGTTGGATGCTATCTTCGAGGTTCATCTGATTTATGTAATTTGTTGTCAAGTTCATGAGGGTAGAAAACCTTTGGTCACAAAGGTGTACGAGTCGGAGCGCAGTTAAAAGCTCTGTACCTCAAGGTACAGTCCTTGCACCACTGCTATTCCTTATTCTCATATCAGACATAGACAAAAACACAAGTCACAGCTTCGTGTCATCCTTTGCAGATGATATAAAAATCAGCATAAAAATTACCTCTGCTGATAAACTACATCGATAAACTACAAACAGATATTAACAAAGTTTTCGATTCGGCAGCAGAAAATAACATGATGTTTATCGGTGATAAATTTCAGGTACTCAGATACAGCTAAAATGAGAATCTTAAACATAATACAGGGTACAAAACACAATCGAATCTGCCCATAGTAGGAAAACAGCATGTCAAATATTTGGGAATAATGATGTCCGACGACCTAACGTTTAGGGAGCATAACCAAGCAAGTATTGCGTCAGCCAGAAAAAATGATAGGATGGATTACGAGAACCTTCAAGTCCAGAGATCCCATCACAATGATTGTACTCTTCAAATCACTTGTGTTGTCCCGTCTTGAGTATTGCTCAGTACTCACTTTCCCCTTCAGAGCAGGAGAGATTGCTGAAGTTGAGGGAATACAGAGAATATTTACGGCACGCATAGACGAGATAAAGCACCTAAATTATTGGGATCGTCTCAAAGCTCTCCAAATGTACTCACTAGAAAGGAGACGAGAGAGATACCAAATAATATACACATGGAAAATACTGGAGGGACAGGTCCCAAATCTGCACAGTAAAATAACAACGTACTGGAGTGAACGACATGGAAGAAAATGCAGAATAGAACCAGTGAAGAGCAGAGGTGCCATGGGCACAATCAGAGACCACTGTATGAACATCATAGGTCCACGGTTGTTCAACGTCCTACCAGCGAGCATCAGAAATATTACAGGAACAACCGTGGACATCTTCAAGAAGAAACTAGATTGTTTCCTTCAAGGAGTGCCGGACCAACCGGGCTGTGGTGGGTATGTGGGCCTGCGGGCCGCTCTAAGCAACAGCCTGGTGGACCAAACTCTCACAAGTCAAGTCTGGCCTCGGGCCGGGCTTGGGGAGTAGAAGAACTCCCAGAACCCCATCAACCAGGTATTGGTCTGATTCCTCCATCTTTTTTCGTCAGGGCACAGAGTGAAGCGCCAAAACAGAGAGGCCGTATGGTCTCTGGTAGGTTGCTAGCTAAAAATGTGTTGGAGAATCTAGTTAGTTCCACGAGGAACCCCTGAGCAATGTCTCCCAGTGAAAGGTTGAGCATATATATATCGTACATATATATAGCCATGTTTGCTATATATCTACATTTGAAACTGTGTATGGAGTCAGCCTCCACCACATCACTGCGTAATTCATTCCATTTGTTAACTACTCTGACACTGAAAAAGTTGTTTCTAATGTCTCTGTGGCTAATTTGGGTATTCAGCTTCCACTTGTGTCCCCTTCTATGTGTTCCGCCCGTGCAAACGAATAACACCGCCCGTACTGTTCTATTACATCAGTCCAGGAAGAGTTACAGAACAGGGTTTGCACTTAAGAACAGGGTTTTGTAAATGTTATTGGCACAAGAGAATGTGTGGTGTGAGTTTATGTTTAGCATGTTTAGGGATTTAAACAGGGGGGGGGGGTGGCTGAGTGTTCTCTGAAAGCAGAGCTTGTTGTTCTGATAGCAGATTTTTGCTGGGTGATGATGGGCTTGAGGTAGTTTGCAGTGGTTGAGATCCACGCACAGATACATATGTAAGACAGGGGTAGATTAGCGCGTGGCTGTCAGCTGATTAGAGATGTGGCTGAACGTTTGCTCAGGGTCGAGAGTAACTCAGATTCAGTAAATGGCACGTTGCATTCATCTTGCTTGCGCAATATTAAGTCAATGAGCCTTTCTCTATCGCCGTTTCCAGCATTTAATCATCACTGTGCGTCTGATGGAAGATTACCGAAGTTGGCGGTGGACGCCCAAGCATCACCACAGATAAAGAAAACGATGTTCAGCGATCATTAACGTGATACGCTTATGTCTACCTTAAAAAAGAATTTGTTTTCTTATTCAATTCTAATTTAAAATCTTTCAATCAAATATTCAGTATATTTTTTTTATGCAAAGAAATAAAAATGTTTACTAAGAAGTTATTGTATAATCTACATTTGCAATAGTTGTTAGGAAAAATAGTGAAATTTTTATTCATTAATAATATTGTAATATATAAGTCTGTAATATTGTAATATATTTTATAATTATTAATAAAATAAGCGCCACAAACAATAGAGTACTTTTTCGCAGAGTACTTTGCTTTAGGAGGTCAGACCCCACCCTGATCCGGTGCATTATACCGGTAAGAGACGGGAGACCTCTTAAAGAAAGTGCAACCCTCTAGTTCAGGTTCCTGCACCCAGCACTGCCGGGTGGATAAATATAGGGCAGCAACGATTAGAGCCTCCTGAACATGCTGTTCAGAGTGAAGGTGCGGTTCCGAGGAACCGACACCACATACAGCAAGATCGAGATAATGAATCTACTATCATCAACCTCTGGGGTAGCACCCATCGACGTCGTTATGGACGTGAATGGGCCCCAAATTCTTTTCAGTAGTGCAGCAGCACTAGAAAGCCTATTCACCACGACAACGACCACTGCACTCGAAGCACAGGGCCTAACACTCCTGCCTCCCTACCAGTTCCTGGCAGTAAGGACTATATTCATTCACAGAGTGAGTGACATCATCGCTGAACGACCAGCTTCTGAGATTGTGAAGAGCATAAACACCCAAAACAGATCCCTCACGGCCATATCGGCCCACCTCATTCAGCAGGATGTAAACAGAAAGCCAACCCTCAAGGTCACCCTCAAGACTCCGGCAGAGGCTACTCTCGCGGCCGACAACGGCCTCAGATGCTGTGGAGTGGCCTGCACACCCCACCAGATCTCCAGGCAGCGATATTTCCACCTGCGTCAGTGCTTTCGGTGTTATCAATACACCCACTACTCACAAAAGTGCCCAAACCCGAGGCAGAAATGCAGCATCTGTGCTGGAGAACATCATCACAAGACCTGCACAGCTGCCACCAAACGTTGTCTACTCTGCGACGGTGACCACACAGCCGTCTCTCAAGACTGCCCCAAGCGACAAGAGGAAATCAAGCAAATGACAGAAGCCAGACCAAGAAACTCTACTCCAAGATTTAACATTCAAGAACATGCCTTCCCAGCTCTCCCGACGGGTGGCGCCGCGAGCGGCGAGCAACCCAACTACTGGACCAGCAACTCCCGCGCCAGCCAATCACAGCATCAGACGACGCCTCTGCACCAATCCTCACTCACACCGCCTCCAGCCACCTCTGACAGCACTGTAGCAGCTTTGATACACTTCGCTACTGAACTCTCAGGAGGTGATCTCAGACAACGGTACAGAATACTAAATGAACTATACAAGGCAAACAATCTTCCCACGTTCGTAATTCCAGAGGCCATGTTTACTGCTGGCTCCTCTCCACCAGAGCCCGACCCCGTTCCAGAGACGCCTGTCAACCTGGACCCTACAACTCCAGATACACCAGCAACTCCAGATACACCAGCAACTCCAGATACACCAGCATACATCTGATATAGGGCTTCTGATACCACGTCTTCTGATGACGACTCGAACGCCTATGTTGAAATTGAAGCACAAACATCACCCCCAGCACCAGAGACCACTGCAGCACACTCACCACCCTCAGCCCAGGAGACAGATTATGATTATATAAAAACTCCAGAAATGGAAGCATTGCGTCAACAGCGTGAAAGGAATGCAGTCGGATCGCCCGAGTTCAGACGGTTCTCCAGCCAGATGTACAACATGATGGCAGACATCATGAAGAAGGTCAAGCCAGAAACCACATACGGTGTGCCTAACTACATAATCCTCGAGGAATGCGATGAGTCTACACTGTCACCTGACCTCTTCAACAGTGACTACCCCGAGTACAAACATCAGATGATTACAAGAAGCATGAAGAAATAGCTAAGAAAGAAACCAACCAACTGAGGGCAGCCGCTCTCTTCCCCCTCTTTAGGGGGATGGGGACCTAATTTTGCCTGTTTTGAGATGGTGGTACTTGACTGAAGACACACTCCACACACCAAGATGAAAGAAAACCTACCACTGCCGCCTTCCAGACCCGTCTCCCAGCCTAGCCAGATGTGGGATTGATACAGCATCGACACTCGGACAAGCAGCTGGGTCTAGCCCTGGCACTTTTCTCTTCAACTTCAGCATTTCCTCTCACCGACTTCTCTTTAGCTGTCCCCACTTCAAGGCTCGCCCCAATGGGCATTCTTCTCCTGTATTATCGTATCGTATCGTATCAGAGTTTACTATTCATTATGGTATTGGTATTATAATTTTGGATGCCCAAATGGGCACAATAATATACATGACTCTAACTGATAACAGTAGGAGAGGATCATGCAAGGTTTTTTTTCCCAGATGACGCAGGAGAGGGAAAGAGAGCAAAAGGCCATTAATGAAATAGAGAGAAACCCGAAATATTTTTTCTCCTATGCAAAATCAAGATCAAAAACCACATCTAGTATCGGGCCCCTGCGAAAGGAAGATGGAACTTTCACCGATGACAACAAAGAAATGAGCGAGCTACTGAGGAAGCAATACGACTCTGTCTTCAGCGAGCCATTAAACGCACTAAAGATCGATAACCCAAATGAATTTTTCATGGATATGATACCAACATCAAATCATATATCAGACGTCACCCTATCCCCACTGGATTTTGAAGAAGCCATAAACAGTATGCCTATGCACTCCGCACCAGGCCCGGATTCTTGGAACTCCATATTCATCAAGAACTGTAAAAAACCACTATCGCAGGCCCTTCACATTCTGTGGAGACAAAGCCTAGATACTGGCGTTATTCCTGATATACTAAAAACAGCAGAGATAGCACCACTTCATAAAGGAGGAAATAAGGCAGAGGCAAAAAATTACAGACCGATAGCACTAACATCGCACATCATAAAAATTTTTGAGAGAGTGCTAAGAAGTAAGATCACAAAATACATGGAATCACAGCATCTCCATAACCCCGGACAACATGGTTTCAGAACAGGGCGCTCTTGCCTGTCGCAGTTGCTGGACCACTATGATATGGCATTAGATGCTATGGAAGACAAACAAAACGCTGATGTAATTTACACAGATTTCGCAAAAGCTTTTGATAAATGACCATGGTGTTATTGCCCATAAAATGCGCTCAAAAGGAATTACCGGAAAAGTAGGCAGATGGATCTACAATTTCCTGACCAACAGAACCCAATGTGTAATAGTCAACAAAATAAAATCCAACCCGTCAACCGTTAAGAGCTCAGTCCCCCAGGGTACTGTGCTTGCTCCAGTACTTTTTCTCATCCTCATATCGGACATAGACAAGAACACAACCTATAGCACTGTATCATCCTTTGCAGATGACACTAGGATCTTCATGAGAGTAGGCAACATAGAGGACACGGCGAACCTCCAGTCAGATGTAGATCAGGTCTTTCTATGGGCTACAGAAAATAATATGGTGTTTAACGAAGACAAGTTCCAGCTCATGCGCTATGGAAAAAATGAAAATATAAAAACGGAAACCACGTACAAAACTCAGGCAAATCATAACATAGAACGAAAAGGCAATGTAAAGGATCTGGGTGTACTCATGTCGGAAGACCTTACCTTTAAAGAACACAATAAAGTAGCCGTCACAACTGCAAGAAAAATGACAGGTTGGATAACAAGAACTTTTCACACTAGAGATGCTATACCGATGATGACACTTTTCAAAACGCTTGTGCTCTCTAGAGTGGAGTACTGCTGCACAATGACAGCCCCTTTCACTGCTGGTGAAATTGCTGACCTGGAGAGCGTGCAGAGATCCTTTACTGCTAGAATCCACTCGGTAAAACATCTAAACTATTGGGACCGACTAAAGAGCCTAAATCTGTATTCCCTTGAGCGCAGGCGGGAGAGATACATAATAATTTACACGTGGAAAATATTAGAGGGGCTGGTCCCAAACCTGCACACAGAAATAACATCACATGAGACCAGAAGACATGGCAGGATGTGCAGAATACCCCCGTTGAAAAGCAGAGGTGCAACTGGTACTCTGAGAGAGAACTCTATCAACATCAGAGGCCCGAGACTGTTCAACACGCTTCCACTACACATAAGGGACATAACTGGCAAACCCCTCACAGTGTTCAAGAGAGAACTGGATAAGCACCTCCAAAGGATACCTGATCAACCAGGCTGTGACTCATACGTCAGGCTGCGAGCAGCCGCGTCCAACAGCCTGGTTGATCAGTCCAGCAACCAGGAGGCCTGGTCGATGACCGGGCCGCGGGGACGATAAGCCCCGGAAGCACCTCAAGGTATCCTCAAGGTAAGGTATATTGGGGACTAAAACTCCAACCCGTTCTCACGCAAGACAGCACATATTTATATATATATGACTTAATGCTTATAGTGAAATAATCAATGATGGGGTCAGAGTTTGTCTCCTGTGGATTCCTTCCCATATTGGTCTCCGAATGCATGATACAACTGATGAGTTGGCCAAGACATTTGCTCGTAAAGAGGGAATTGATTACCAACTTGGACTACCTTTGAGCAGCCTGAGGGCAGCAATATCCCAGGAACGTCAACTAAATTTCGGAGACTTAAGGCAAAGTGTAATTCACACCAGTTACTCCATCTATCATCATTCTATTATGCACGAAGAACCGCACGTCTATGGGCCATCCAATAATGTTAGCAGACTTCTAGATGTTACCACTGCTAGGCTTAGGCTCGGCTACAAGTACCTCTGGGAGTTTGTAACATCTGCTGATGTAGATTTGACTAAATGTAAACTCTGTCAGCAGAACTATTCGCATACTTTGCATCATTACATAATGGAATGTGAAAAAATTGCGGAATTTAGAGATAACACCATCAATAGTGTCCAAGAAATGTGTAAGTACTTCATTCACAATGATGTGCTGCCCGAAATTTTAGCGAAGTATCCAAAATTTGCTTACTGTAGGTAATGCATGCACATGACTGTAAAGCTGCCGCCCAGTTGGGTGGGTGTGCAGTAAGACTAGTAACTGTGTGACTCACTATAGATGTAAAGTGCCTTGTATAGTGACTGTTGTGAGCCTCTTGTAATGTCACTTGTGACACAAAGATTATTGATGTGTGTATTTGTGTGGGTGATTAGATATGTATGTGTATGTATATGTGTATACGTATATATATATTTGTACATGTATGTATGAGGGTGTGTACATGTGTATACAACATTGATAATTTTCTAACTAGCGTCAAACATTGTTATTTGCTTAGCTAAACGAACTAGAGGGTTCAGTTCCTGAACCGATTATGTGCCTCTGTAATCCTTTACACCACCGCCCACGGGATGGGTATGGGGTGCATAATAAAGAAAGAAATTGAATTGCTTAAAGTCAATATGTTGAATGTGAATTAGTACATATGTGATATATTCCCAGTTACCTTTTTTTCCAAGGCCCAAACTCTTCCTCACGTACCAATTTACGTCTCAAAGTACCCGTCCATCAACGTAGATAGCAGAATAGTCGTGATTGGTTCAATTATAATGAAAATTGTAGTTTTCAGGTCCCACATGGTTGTGAAATTTACCTACTTTGTCCATGCTCTTAGAATATTACAGGTCAGCTACATCCTATTGAAGGCTCGTAGTTATTTTTTGAGAAATATTAGTTGTTCTTAGTAAATTATAATAAGTACTATAAATTATTACATAGAATCACAGTGCTTCACAAATCAATATTATATACCATAGTTTGTGCTTTAAAAATCTTTAAAGAATATTTTGCAGGAACGCTAACAGAAAACGATGTTACATTGGAATGTCTATGGGGCAAACTACTGCAAACAAGATGGTATGGTGTCTACTATACCACCTATAGGATGGGTATATTGTCCACTACCACCTGTTAGGTGGGTAAGGGGACCAATACCACCCACAGGATGGGTATGGGGGGGTCACATCCACCCGCAAGATGGATATGGGGATCATATCCACCCACAGGAAGGTATGAGGTCCAATACCATCCACTGGATGTGGATGGCGTCCACTACCACCCTCAGGATGGGTATGGGACTCATCCTGTGGGCGGCAATGGACGCCATACACATCCAGTGGGTGTTATTAGACCCCATACCCATTCTATGGGTAGTTGGAGCCCCATGCCCATCCTGTGGGTGGTAGTGGAAATTGAAATTGAAATTGAAACGGGGTGAGAATAGCTTGAGCTACCTCATCCCTTTGTGTGTATTTTACATCAATAAACTTATTTCAATTTCAATTTCAATCCTATAGGTAGTATAGTAGACACCATACCATCTTGTTTGCAGTAGTTTACCCCATAGACATTACAACTTTCTAACTAGCGTCAAACAGTGTTATTTGCTTAGCTAAACGAACTAGAGGGTTCAGTTCCTGAACCGATTATGTGTCTCTGTAATCCTTTACACCACCGCCCACGGGATGGGTATGGGGTGCATAATAAAGAAAGAAATTGAATTGCTTAAAGTCAATATGTTGAATGTGAATTAGTACATATTTAAAGACTGTACCATGTTAAAGACCATGTTAAAGACCATGTTAAAGACTGTACCTCTCTCAACCAGTTTAAGATTAAAACTAAACACTACCTAATAAATTCCCTGTAATCTACCTAGCTACCTTCTTTTTTTTTTTATCAATGCTGTTTGTCAACATTTTGTATTTGTGCTGCTTTTTCAGTCATGTTCCCCTTTTCTCATCTTTATTTGTATTTGTTCTCAACACATTTTATTCTTTATGCTCAATTAGTATTAAGTTCTAGATAT
>WNGS01109336.1:0-10827 GCA_020271785.1 Procambarus virginalis | reverse complement strand
TAATAAAAAAAGAAAACTCGCGCAAAAGTACACCGTCTCCAGAGGCACAGGAACCGATCGCCGCTTAGGTGGCAGGCTGTGCAACACCTTGACGCCCTAACCAGCACAATACCATCCCTACCCAGGGCCAAACAAGGGACCCCAAGGCCCAGCTGGCCCCAGGGCGAGGCAAATGCCGAGCAGCAAGAACCTCTACGGGAATGGTTCCTAAACGCCCCAGGGAAGATAACCCTGTCATGCAAGGGCAGTACTCACAGGTCGATTAGGGAAGTAAGCCCCTAAGTGCATGCAGCCCCGGCACTGATGAGGTACTCCTGGCCACCGCACAACACAACACACGGCAGTGAACGCCACACAAGGCAAACACCGCCTAGGAAACTGAGGCCAGAGAAGCGTCTATCCCGGTTGACATTAGCTTATGAACTGATGCTAGGCAGCCGGCACGGTAGGTCCGGGGCTTCCCCCTCTCGGGGCGGGGAGGGCTGCACAGATGATCGGCCTGGCAGTAAAATGTGATGTTTGCTTGTTTCCTTGGGATTGTAGGGAGTTTTTACCTCTCCGTTCGTTTTTTTGTTTTAGTTTTTACCATGTGGGGTTTTGTTCTGTTATGCCTACCTTTCTAGGTGCAAACCCCGGTCGATGGCAGATAAGGAAAACCCCAACCACAAGGGGTTTTCCAGGGCCATTGCTCCCTGAAACCTCTCAGAAGGGGCCAGGTTCTGGCGCTGGTCCCTGGTAGGTCTGAACTCCTTAGCTAATGTCCCAGTCTAGTAGAACATACATTAGCCCGATAAGCTCCAGGGAGCCGTAAAGGCTCCCCACAGAAAAGCACAAAAACAATGAAATTTTTCACAAAGAATCCAAGCGCGATCATCACTAGGCAGGAGACACTGGTAAACTGAAGTGCCACACTCGCGCTGGACCTGTACGTGTATAAACAAACTACAACCACCGAGGCAAACTATGACTACCGAATCAAATTTCTCGTAGAAATTTACTACAAGAATCGAAAACTACAAGGTCAGGGGCATACGAGAACTGAGGTTCCACTGTACAGTACTTTATAACTTGAAAGACATTTACTATACACCATACAACTTTTCTTTAGTTATATTGGGAAGATTCACATATATTATAATTCTTGAACAATAGCAAACTATGCAAAATATTACAGCTAGATTACCTGCATGTCCACAGCCTTGCCAGAATCTTTAGGACCTTTGGTCCACTCCCACTCTTCAATACCATGATCATCAGTGCTGGTGTTCCCATACAAGATTATTTCTGTCTGAAATAAGATGATAATTGAATCAAAACATTTTCTTCAATTAGTAATACATTTTCTTCAATTAGTAATTAAGACACATTGTATTAATACATTTACAACATCATGTAAAATATTACATATTTAGAGTTTGAACCTCAAAGTGTGGCTATCATTAAAATTTACATCCCTGTATATGCACATCAAGAAACAACATTATTTTACTGTTTTGTTCTTATGAAAAGGTAGAACTGCATTGAAAAGTATTACAATATTATGTATTTACCCTTATTTTGGTTTGGAAGGTGCTCATTATTTCTTCTGACATTCATTAGCATTAGCTTTTGATGGAAGCTCGACCAAATAAACAATATTTTTAATTTTTCATATGACATACTGTATTCTAAAATAAATGAAAATCAGAATAAATATATACAGTACAGTGAAGAGCTTCATGTTGGTCTAGGTCAGTTCTAAAATCATCATATGAGGAGACCAGGATCTGAAGGCAGTCTGACTCCAAATTATTTTGTGGCTCTCATGACTGCTGGGAGACACAGGTGTACTATTTGCAACAGATGGGCAACCTCAGTATTCAAATGGTGACACAAAATGTAAATCATCATATAATGACAGCTTGCACTAAATGTTTACATCATGGTGATGTCCACACTTTGAAAGTTATTGAACATAGGAAAGGTGTAAAGCATAAGTTAGAGCGTTTTCTGGATTTAATTTTCCTAAGGCAACCAAATCGGTGTCTATCCAATAGAGTGAAGGCTCTCTGATTCAGACCTCGGTAACATGGATCTCTGGTCCTCGTCCAAAATTGCTGTCAAGCTTGACTGTGTCTTGATTAGGACAAATTAAGAATTATGGAGCTTAGCAGCAAACAGTGAAGTGAAGGAATACCCAGAAAAGTAAAAAATACAGCAGCAGACATGGAGGGGAGTGAAAGAAACTCCCCTGAACAAGACCTGCAGGGAAATCACTGGCACCCAACCTGGAACACACAGGAAGCACCGGCTGAACAAATCCCTAACACCATTCAATGCCATATTACTAGGTGCCATCAGTCGTGGAGTTCTTATTGGCCTACCGGAGACAACAAACCAGAACCTGGGCCCCCCTGTGTGTGTAGGCACCCAGAAAGTCTGCGAAAGAAATCAGACCAATGCATGGTTAAAACCGTAATATTTCTTTATCAGAATTTTTTAATGCTTTTTCACATAATCTGTAGGTTATTTGTGGTCTATTTTCCCCTATTCCACATTTCATAACATGGCATTAATTCACATTAAATTCCATTTCCCAAGTGGTGCTCCACTGTTCAACACGCTTCCACTACACATAAGGGTCATAACTGGTCTTCCCCTCGCAGTGTTCAAGAGAACTTGACAAGCACCTCCAAAGGATACCTGATCAACTAGGCTGTGACTCGTATGTCAGGCTGTGAGCAGCTGCATCCAACAGCCTGGTCGACCATTCCAGCAATGAGGACGCCTGGTCGACGACCAAAGTGAATTTGGTCATCTTGATACTTGGTCAAAAGTAATGTTATTTAACAATGTCTAAGCTTGTACACCGATCTTGGTAAGTTAATTGCGAATGTTGAAAATGTTAAAGACAATCTTGGGTGTCCATCATCACACTCATTGCAATCTCATATCAGGCCCAATGTCCACACCTACACTTGAAGAAATAATTCACAAACGAATGATATCCTTTTGTCCGAAGGGAATTACCAATCCAGCAAACTCAATCAATCATCTTTTTTCAGGCACTCACTTATCACTGGCCACTTCAACTTTTTCAGAAATATATACTTAATTGTCAGGAAACACAACTTAAGAATGAATGACATATAAGGATATAGGTGTGCAAGATGCAATAAAATGACTAGTCAACGGAGAAAGCAGACACACTCACAGCTGGATATTTGGAATTTTGAAGGAACTATTGTCATGAAGAGATGGTTTACTGACAGGCATTTTGAATTCTATTGAAGTCAGATCTATGTTGCATGAACTATGTGTTGGGAGTGATTTTGATCTGTGATAGCCTTAGAATCTATTGACAGAGCTGAGGGTGTGAATATATTTGGCATAAATTCATTGAATGAGTAGTGTATATATTAGTTCTTTAAATTGTATTCTCATCGTCCTATTTTTGTAATGTAAAGTATGGAAATATTTGTAATTGCTCTAATGGTAAAGCTGAACTTATATTATCCAACATATATCATCTTTCAAATTGTAAGCTAAATGTTACTCACTTTAAGGCAAACGGTAAAGTTTGATTTAGACTGATGTACAACTGTTTAGTTCAGCCATTATTGTAACAATTTGTGTAAGTAAATGGTTTTCAATTCAGAATTTTACAACTGAAATTATTTTCAAATCATTGATAAATATAGTTTCTTAAATCTAAAATTAATTTTTTGGGTATAAAGTTTATAATTACAGATATTACATGTTGTTTTATAATTATGGCCTTCTCTTAGGTAACTAATTACTGTAACTGTAAATTTGTGTAAACTTGCCCAACTATAACTGTACAAAACAAACATTTATGAATAAATAAAGGTGGGTTCTTTGATAATGACCACAGGAAAACATTGGTTTATTTCAATGCGAATTCGAAAAATAGTGCAGTCACAATAATGAAAATTTATATACTGTACTATATAACACACAGTATTTAATTTAAAGATACATAAATTTCAAATATGAATAAAACCAGCGTTGAATGTAATGAAAAGCCATTTTCTGGGTGAGTCCCGGAGGCTCCCCGGAGCTATCTCAGGCTGATATGCTAATGTCAGACTTTGGCATCAGTCATGTGTATGGAGTTCTTAGGCCTACCGGGAACCACGGCCAGAACCGGGCCCCCTCAGAGAGGCAAGGGGAGCAATGGCCTATAGAAGCCCCCGTGTGGTTGGAAGCATTCTATGTCTGCCATCGACCGGGATAGGCAACCAGAAAGGTAAGCGCCCCAAAACAAACCCCTATTCTGGTTAAAATTGCTACCAAAAGCCGAACTAGTGGATAGAACTCCCCAAAGAAAAACGAGCAAACTAGTGTGACGTCACACGCTGCCGCGCCGCTGTCTGCGCAGCTCCCCCCTCCCCAGGAGGGGGAAGGGGGAGCCCCAGACCCTCCGCACCGGCTACCCACACCTCAGTTCTTGAGGCTGGATGTCAAAAACGCGAAAAAAACGCCGACCGGAGGGAGGGAGGGATGCCGGGGAGCCTCCAGGACTCACCCAGAAAATGGCGTTTCATTACATTCAACGCTGGTTTTCTGGGGGGAGCCCCGTCGGCTCCCCGGAGCTAACTACCCACAGACGGAAAAAAGAGGGACTTACCCGGGAGGCGGTCGTCGCTCACTCCTCAACTCGAAGCCGAGACAACTGGCTGCAACCGCCGACCCAAAGCAACACAGGCCCGCCGGGGCCCAGGAACATTGACAAGGTAACGAGCAGCCAGGACCCTGTTCGACCGCCAAAAACCCCGCGCCCGAATATCAGACCAAGACATATTCCCAAAGACGGCAGCAAGCGCCGCGAACTTCCGAACGTCATGGGCACGGGGATAGACCGCAGGCTGGCTGGACTTAATAACCCTGCGGACGACCTGAGAGACCCGCACCCGCGAACAGGGAAGAAGGGAAACCGGATCAACCCAGAGCGCGTCCCCGGACACAGAAGCCGTGGCGCGCAAATAACGGCGAAGCGCCGCAACCGGACACAAAACATGATGCACCCCCGGCCTGACCAACCAAGCATCAACCACCCACGGACCCCTCCGGAACGCAGCAGTCTCATTCTTTGCCAGAAAAGAAGGAGACGGCTGCAAGCGAACAAAACTACCACCACGACCAAAAGAGCAGAAGCCCCTGCGCCGGAGGAGAGCATGAAGCTCCCCGACCCGACCCCCAGAGGCCAAAGCCAACAAGAAAAGAGCCTTGGAAAAACAATCCTGGACCGAAGGGGCCACAACAAAACGAGGAGACGAAAGGAAAGCGAGCACCCTGTCCAAAGACCAGGACGGCTCAGGCGGCGCATGAGCAGGCCGGAGGTGAAACAAAGCACGAGACAGCTTGCGAAACGGCGCAGACGTGACATCGATACCGAAAGCAAGCTGAAGCGGCTCCGCCAGCGCCGCACGATAGGAGGCGACAGTGTTAGGCATAAGATGACGGTCCTGAAACAACCACGAGAGGAAGGACAAGACCACCCGAACAGACAAGGAATGAACACGACGAAGACGCAAAAAGAAAGAGAAGGACCGCCAGGAAACTTCATACTGCCGCCGAGATGAAGCCCGCAGGTGAGACACCAACAAGGAGGCCACCTGATCACCATAGAGATGATGATAAACTCGAGTCAAAAATACCATACGCGAAGACTCGAGAAGATCGAACCAGCCACGTGACGCACCGGCCCGATCTGCTGAAAGAGGCGGAGCCGCGGAAAAACCCTCGGGTTCGGACACCGAGCAACTAGCACCGGAAACCAAGGCTGGGCCGGCCACCAAGGGGCCAGAAGGACAACTCTCCCCTGGTAAGTCTCTAAGCGAGTCAGGACCTGGAGCAACAGCTGAACCGGGGGAAAGAGGTACAGGAACCTCCACCTCGACCAGTCGAGCCGCAAAGCGTCGACCCCGACGGCCTCGCGATCGGGGAAGGGCGCCGCATACACGGGAAGACGCCGCGACCACGCCGACGCGAAGAGGTCCACCTCGGGACGCCCGAACGTCTGGCAAAGCCAGCGGAAGGACTCGTCGTCGACTGTCCACTCCGTGGAGAGGGGAACGAAGCGAGACAGGGCGTCCGCCAAGACGTTGGACACGCCCCGTACGTGAACAGCCAGGAGAGCCAAACCCCGAGAACTCAGCAGACGAGTCACCCGAAGCGACCAACCCCAAAGAGACAAGGACCGCATCGAACCCCCGTGGTTCAGGCAATGAACCACCGGAGAGCAGTCCGAATGGAGCCGGATCGTTGACCCGAGGGCCACCTGAACGCGAACTCCCGCACCGTGCTGTGAGCTCGAAGGAAGGACGGACCCCAACGCCCCTGGCCGGCCTGGTGAGCACTGGTCACAAAACCCCAGCCTAGAGACGACGCATCCGTGTACACATCGAGCGAGGGCTCGGGTAGGCGCCATGGCACCGAACCCCGAAAAACCCGAAGAGGAAGCCGGTGACGCAGCAACCGACGCAAGGCCCCCGGGGGTCGAACCTTGCGATCGCGAGAGAGGCGGAAGGGGTGACCCCGAAGGAACCAGAACAGCCGACGAAGCCAAACCCGACCCGGCGGGTAGACCAGCATCGCGAAGTTCAGGCTCCCGCACAGCCCCTCGAGCAACCGCCGGGTGACCCGAGGGCCCACCAGAAACAGACGAAGGCGGGACCGCAGCCGCTGGAGAGACTCCGGAGGGAGAGACAAGGAGGAGGTGCGAGAGTCCCAAACGAGGCCCAGCCAAGTCCGAACCTGAGAGGGAACCAGATGGGACTTCCTCCAGTTCACCAAGAACCCGGCGAGCTGGGAAAGAACCAAATCCCTGGCTAGCAAGCAAGCGGACCGGCTGGGAGCCCAAACCAGCCAGTCGTCGAGGTAGGCCAACACCCGAACTCCTAGGAGACGCAACCGAGCCACGACTACCCGTGTAAGGCGCGTGAACACGCGAGGTGCCAGGTTCAACCCGAACGGGAGACAACGAAAGCGGTAACTCTGACGCCCCACCACAAAACCGAGCCAGTCCCTGAACCGCGGATGAATCGGGACATGCCAATAAGCGTCCCGGAGGTCCAGGGACACCATCCAAGCGCCCGGCTCCAAAAGGAGCCGAACCTGAGACAGCGTAGTCATCCGGAAGGAGGGGCAATGAACCCAGGGGTTCAGACGGGACAAGTCCAGAATGAACCTCAGGTCCGCGCAGTCCCGTTTCGGAACCGGAAACAGACGGGAAACCCATCTGAGGGACGACGTCGTTTCGACGACGCCCAAACGTACCCACTCCAAGACGACGCGACGGAGCGCAGGGGAAGAAACTTGCCCTGCCAGCCCCGACCCCCCCAAAGGGGGAGGGGCCACCCAACGCCACCGCAGACCGCAAGACACGACCTGAAAGGCCCACGAATCGTGGGACCAGGCGCGGGCGAACAGCGCAAGCCGCCCCCCCCCTCGCCCCGTCAACGGGGCAAACCGCGAAAGGGCCGGCGACCCTTACGAGACCCAGAACCCCGCACAGAGCGAACACCGCGCCGACCAGACGAGGGCGGGTCCGCAGCAGGAGCCGAACCCGAACCTGACACCAGAGGCCTACCACGACGAGAGGAACCCCGAGCTCTGGCACGACCCTTCCGGGAAGACCCACCCCGGGACCCCGGAAGACCAACAAGTCCGACATCGGACGACAAGCCGCCGACGCAGCCTGAATAAACTGCGCCACGGCCGACTCCGCAAAAAGAAGAGGACAAAAGGGGGAAGAACGCCTAAGAGCCAGAGCCCAAGCAGATTCCACGGAGGAACCCAGCACCGCCTGCCGACACGCGAGACGGGAAGCATAAAACAGGGAAACCGCATCCCGCAAAATCGGCGTGAACAGCTTCAACAAGGCAGCGAACGAGCGCGCAGCCGAGGACAAGGCGCCGGACCCTGGGACGGACCCAAGCGTCCTCACATCCTCCACGAGCCAATCCGAGGACAGCTCCAGGATGGAAAAGAACCGCAAGGCCGAAGCCAAAAGGCCCCGGGCGCGCAAGTCCTCCGCAACAAGCGCCGCCGAAAGGACGGGAACCTGCACATGGAGCTGAATAACGCCCACATCGCGGGGGAGGGCAGGGGCAAACAAGCACTCATTCAGGTACTCAAGCTCGCCCCCCAGGAAAACCTGAATCACCGTGGAAGCTTCCCGCCACTCCAACGTGCGGGAACGACAGAAGGAATGCCAGGAATCCAAAACAAGCAAGGGGCAGGCTGCTAGCCAGGAAGACTCCGGAACCTCGTAACGGAGCCAGAAAGGGAACGAAGTCCCAAACCTGAACTCAGAAGGATCCAGTTCCGAGGCATAATCCGGGTCCCGCAGGAGGTAAGCTGCAAAGGCCGCTCGCACCTCACCAGGTTGGATGCGATAAGCCGAAAACCTCCGGAAAGACGGAACCGACGAACCCGGGGGAACACGGAACCGAACCCGGGGAGGGGCCGACACCAAATCCAACTCGTACGCAGAGGGGGGAAAAGAGAACCCCACTCCTTGTAACAATAAGCCCCGCTCAGAGGGAAGAAAAACCCAGGCGGGGTCCAGCGGAGCCCAAGGCCCCCAAGTCAGCCCCTCCCCAGCCTCGAGGTCCAACACCACAGGACCCGAGGCCGAGTCCTCTCCCCAAGCCCCGACCCCACAAGACAAGGACGGAGCAGCCGGAACAGCTGAAGGAAGGGGGGCCCACTGGTCAGACCCCGAAGCTTCGGCCGGGAGACAAGACTCGAATGCCTCTGCCGCTCCCCCGGAAGGGGCACCCCCGAAGCTGCCCGAGTCTCAAGATCAAGTAACCCCTGCTCCGACCCCGAAACCCTCAGACGTTTCGGGGCTGGAAGCAAGGGGGGGGGGACCAGAACGAGCAGTAGGGGAAGGACGAGGAGGCGCGGACTGAACCAGGATCGAAGCGACCCCCACCCCCAAGTCCGGGTCACGAAAAGCAAAGCGGGGCAGCCCCGGGGCATCCGGGTGAGCAACCAACCTAGCGCGTTGCAACAGACGAAACCTAGACTGCAACGCACGCGCCGCCTGTACCCGAAGAGAATCATCAGAGGATTGGGTAAATTGAGTCACAAGCAAGCAGCAACACTCACAGGACTCAGGGTCGAAAGTATCACCGACCCAACAGGCAGCATGGCAGAGGCAAAAACAATGAGGGTCACCCTGAGACAAAGGGACCGAGCAACCCTCAAACTCGCACACAGCGAGTGGGGACTCCGGGGTCACATCCATCGGACCCACGCGCCCCCTAGGGGATTCCCAGGGTCCTGAGCGTTTACTTTAAGAGGACTCGCGCTCAGGTAGTCCCAGGCAGGGAGCTGCTAACCGGCGCCCAAAACTACCAATCGAACTTCTATAGCTGTACCCCAGGGACGTGTACACTCACGGGGACCTAGCAGGGGGCGCCATCGAGTATAACCGTGAAAGGGTTAGAACTAAGGAATGAATATGACAGAACCCCCACCAGGCAAAAACAAAAAGAAAAACAAAACCCCGCAAGAGGACAGCGAACCCCAGGGAACAGAGCCGGCCGCTATGTCGGGAATACAAGCTGTGCAGCACCCTGCGCCCCTACCAGTGCAAACTGCCTCTTACCTGCCAGTAACAAGGGAGAACAGAACACCCAAGAGCCCAACAGGCGGCCGAAAAACCGAAAAAGGTAAAACGGACCAGCAGAGGCAGATCCCAAGGAGCCTGTGGAAGGTGGCCCCAAGCCCCAAGGGTAGTACTTACAGGGCACCTAGGGAAGGAAACCCTAGGCGCATGCAGCCCGAGTACCAAAAATTACTCCTGGCTCTCGCACCCAGAAAACAAACACCACACGCAAGCACAGTGTTGTAGCGAACACCGGAGCCAGAGCACACGACCTTCGCCTATAGCATCAGCCTCAAGAACTGAGGTGTGGGTAGCCGGCGCGGAGGGTCTGGGGCTCCCCCTTCCCCCTCCCGGGGAGGGGGGAGCTGCGCAGACAGCGGCGCGGCAGCGTGTGACGTCACACTAGTTTGCTCGTTTTTCTTTGGGGAGTTCTATCCACTAGTTCGGCTTTTGGTAGCAATTTTAACCAGAATAGGGGTTTGTTTTGGGGCGCTTACCTTTCTGGGTGCCTGTCCCGGTCGATGGCAGACATAGAATGCTTCCAACCACACGGGGGCTTCTATAGGCCATTGCTCCCCTTGCCTCTCTGAGGGGGCCCGGTTCTGGCCGTGGTTCCCGGTAGGCCTAAGAACTCCATACACATGACTGATGCCAAAGTCTGACATTAGCATATCAGCCTGGGATAGCTCCGGGGAGCCGACGGGGCTCCCCCCAGAAAATATATCTAACATTGTAGCTTATATAAAATGGCTCTATGTGAAGTGTTGTGTGATAACAAGAGTGTGACTCTGAGCCTCCCCAGAAATCACTCCTGGGCTACCTTACCTTGAGGTTACCTAGAGGTGTTTTCGGGGCTTAGCATCTCCGCGGCCCGTTGTCGACCAGCGTCCTCATTGCTGGAATGTAGACCGGCTGTTGCATGCGGCTGCTTCGCAGCCTGACATACGAGTTCAGCCAGTTGATCAGGTATTCTTTGGAGTTGCTTGTCAAGTTCTCTTGAACACTGCGAGGGGAAGACCAGTTATGGCCTTATGTGTAGTGGAAGCGTGTTTGAACAGTCTCGACCACTGATGTTGATAGAGTTTCTCTCTCGGAGTACCTATTGCACCTCTGCTTTTCAACGGGGGTATTCTGCACATCCTGCCATGCCTCCTGGTCTCATATGGTGTTATTTCTGTGTGCAGGTTTGGGACCAGCCCTCTACT
>WNGS01109324.1:75307-102628 GCA_020271785.1 Procambarus virginalis | reverse complement strand
AGACTCATTATCTTCAGCTATTTCCCTGAAATGTAGGGGTGACTGTTCCGAGCCTAGTCACGCCACTATTGAATTGTTTGGTTGTTTGTTGGTTGATACAGATTTTTGCTGGAAAAGCACTGGTCCTGTTAGCAATTTGCCTCCAGCAGATGACAACAAATTCATTCCTAGGTGTCGGGTGCATCCTGTTATAAATCTCTATTAATAGTCAGCACCTATTATGATACCAATGTGTGTCAGGCATTCAGAATATATTTTGTGATCTGCTAGCCTCATGTGGTATCGTCTGAGATATTTCGCAGTGCGAGTTAGTCCTGTGACCTGCAGGTCTGAAGGAGTATGATTGGATTAATGGAAGATCCAAGTCGTACTATTACCTTGACTACTTGGTATTCACGAGGTCCACTGTTAGTCAAGAACCCAGAGATATTTAATTTCACACGTTTGGCAGGTTTTAATTTCAACTGCTCAACTAATTGTTGTGTGATGAAAGTCTTCTGTGATCCTTGATCGAAAAGACCTCTAGTATTGACTCTAGACTTCCTATTAATTAGTTTAAGCTGAGCTGTAGGCAGAGTAGTATTATTGCCTGACTCAGTTGCAAGTACATTAACTTCTTGGTGTACTTTGCAGTATTGAACTGTGGTAGAATTCATAGAATCCTCCTGAGGTGTTATAGATTGTGATGATGTCTTTCTATATAAGGCATAATGATGTACACCTTTCTTGCATCTACTGCACAACCATAGATGGACTACACATTTACTGGGGTCATGAGTACCCATGCACTTGGTGCATCTATGTAATTCTTGTAAGAGTTTAATCCTGGTATTAAAGTTAGGATAAACATTGCATTTGTGACATGCTCTTGCACACAGAACAGACACTTTCTCTCTCTTGCTGAGTTTGTCTTCTTGGCAGACACATCAACTACAGTCTCAGAGGGAGATACTGAATAAATACCTATGTTACCACTCTTCTTTCCAGTGGATGGAGCAGGCCTAGGCTTGAATTTACTAGACTTGTTCAAAGTCGATTTTGGTTTGACTGAATTGTCAATATTAGGTTTCTTAGACGCAGGTTTAATCTTATCATGAGTTTTCAATCTGTTGACCGTTATTCTTAACCCCTCGAATATTTGCTCGAGAGTGAGAAACTCGGTTTTAAAGTGTGAACAGATTTCTGCTAAAATATTTCGAGGCAATTTACTCTGTAAAAGTAACTTAATTGACCATTCGGAGGCTGGTACATCAACTTTAGTACCTAAGGCCTTCACTAAACTCTACTTGTAGCCTGAAGCTTTGAAGTGAGTCTGGTTGGTTACTTGGTGCATTCAGATCCAGTAACTGATAATATGGGTTAGCTATACTCTACTCTTTGTTGCAATAGTTCAACTTTAGCAGTTTTATAGCTTCTTCATAATTGCTCTCAGTGAGAGCTAGGTTATTTATAACCTTTTTAGCCTCCCCTTTGAGAAGACTGTTTAGGTAAGAGAATTTAGAAACCTTATCAAGATAAGGTTTTTTATGCATATGAACTTCAAATGAAGTCCAAAATGTGTCCCAATTTTCTTCATCCAGCCCTGCAAATGTAGGTAAGTCTAAAGTAGGTAGACGAACCTCAGGTAGTTGTACACTTGATTGAGATACAGTATTATTTGCATTGAATTTATGTTGACTTACTATATTACATAGTACATTAAGCTTATCTTGAGTGTCATCTTCATACTGAGAAGTTTCTGGTAGAGCTATCTATTTCATCAGGATCAGTTTCATTCAGTATGTCAAGATAAGACCTGATTGTAGATTTGACTTGTTCAAATTTGAGATCAGCAACTCTCAATGATATTTCTAATTGATGGTAATCAATGGGAGTTGCTTTAGATAAAGTTTCAGATTTGTTAATCAGTCTGGTTAACCACTTAACTGCGCCAACCGAGTTTTCTCGGTCGGCGGGAAACTGCGCCAACCAAGAAAACGCGTTTTGATTTTTCGTAACCAATTCTAAATGTGTACGAGGTTGGTTGTGTACGAAATGGACTCTTAGGACCTCCAGTGAGAGGCAGCCATTTTGGAAAAAATCCCAGAATGCCCTAGGGCTGCTGGCTGGGTTAGTACTAAATGAGCAACCATGGGTGGCGCACGCGCCTCTCGCTCCCAAACACCTGTCCGAGGCAGTGTTGAAGATAATGCTCTGTCGGTGAAATTCAAACCTTATTGTTTGAAGAACATAAGGGTCATAATATTGGGGAAGCTAGGCGCAATAAGGACCTAACACAAAGGTCGGATGCAAGTGATACAGCACCTATGAGGACGATACAGCGAGCATATCCATTTGTAGCTCTGAGCGTCACCCTTGCAATCCTATGCTATTTATTTGGATGATATTTTCTTTTTTATTTAGATGAATCATTTTCTGCATTCAGTGATGATGCATCTGATACAAATAGCATAGATGAACAGTGTTAGTGGCTTCCATGGTGGTGTTTTCCATAGATATTTTCAAAAATGTCTGAATCTCTTCCCAACTGACGGACACTCTTGAGGCTAGCTGAATCTCTTTCTGACTGACGGACACTCTTGACGTAAGCTGAATCTCTTCCTGTGTGGGACCATTCAAAGCGATCTTTTCAAGACTACCTTACAAATTTATCTTTTCCTATAATCTTTTCAATACTATCTGATGCTTTACAAGCTTGGTTACATACAACCTACAAGTACTAAAGCCAAGGGTGTACGTGAGTGCATTATTTGCAAGCACACAGAATGAAGAAACAGGAAGCGAAAATTTATCTGTACCTGGTGCACTGAGAGTGAAGTCGCGCTGTGTACCATGGGCTACTTCGTTGATTATTACTCACTTCCGAAGTACTCAGTGTAATACAGTGTGTTACTGTGTAAATAGTGTGTGAAACTACATATTGTAATTTTAGTGAATTTTTAACAGGTTATATTGCAACAATAAACATTTATTATGGACACATTACTGACACATGAATCACAGTTCCATGGAACATTATAAACGTTCATCTGTATACATATTGTAAAGGACACAAATATGCATCATATACGATAAAAAGGCAAATAAAACCGCATTGGAAATACATAAAACAAATAATTGAAAATATATTTGTGGCAACACCCAGTGCTTGAATGGCCCACGTGACCGTGTCTGGGCGAGTCACGCACGGGCAACCAGGCCGATGACGTCACAATGCACTTTGTCACGTCCCTACAGCCAAAGTAAGTGGAATTTGGTATTTATTTTTACATAGACATGTTCAGGAAAGGGAATTTATCATTTTACGAAGAAAAAAGAATTTTTGGGGAACACTTCATTTCATGCGCACTCTGGGAATTTCTCAATAAACTCCGTGCAGCACGGTGGTTAAATGACCTTTAGGGGCAATATAGGTTATCCTTAATTGTTCAGGAGTAGCCATGGTGGCTTAAAGTTCAAGTTTCATAGGACTTGAATAGGTATTGCTAATGTAGCTTGGGTACTTGCTCATCAGTTGGCAAGTAAATTGAATATAGCCTAAATTATTCTGGCTAAGTTGCACTCTTCCTTATTCCAGGGTTAAATGCACCAATACAATAATAACAATAAGTAGCTAAGAATTTTGAGTAATACTTGAATGTCACTATTAGAAATTCTTCTGGCTAGCTCTTCATTATCACCATTTGATGTAATAGTGAACATACAGCAGCACTCAAAATTTATATACACAAATAGTGAATACACAAAATGATTTAGATACATAGGCATATACTCTAATCAGAGTTAGTATAAGGTATTTGTATCCCACCCTGTTGCAAGGTCAGCACAATAGTAAATAATGGTACTTTGATCCCACCCTGTTGCAGGGTCAGCAAAGTAATGAATAATATATATACTACTGACTAGTTCAAGACTAGTTGAAATAATTTCTACTAAAGAAACTACTAAGTTATTTAGTCTGAATTTGTGAAAACTCAGCACAATCATTGCCTAAATTCCTACCAAATAAAAGGTTGGCATAAATTAATTAATGGTGCAATAATGTGAATAGATAGATATGTGCTGTGTTTTTGTTTATTTTAGATTTTATAATATTTAAATGTGCACTTGCACATACAGGTGAAAATATAAAATATATATAGATAATTTTGGTTTGCTAGCCACAACCTTTTATGATGGTTGATTGTGTTGATCAATTTGTCAACTACAAGTGACCTAGACTCACCTGACAGGTGAACACCATATTTTGCCAGGTTTTGTCTGTATAGTCTGGCTGTAAATTGAATGTAAGTGGCATCCAATCATACTCCTTTCCTCAGCCGAAAGTTTATATATTTGGCAGCCCTTTGGTAATATTCTGGACTCACTCTCACTCTCAATATTACTTAGTTGGCGAGGTTCCACTAATGCGAACACTACTGAACTGCTAACAAGTTTAAATGAGGAAATTATTGTTTTAAGGTGATAAAATTACCTCAGCTGGGTGTCGAATAGGATGGATGTCATTACCACCTAGATAAATAATGGTTAGATGGTAAGGCCAATCTAAAGCAGGTGTTAATGTGGAGTTATTATAGAAATTGTGAGCTGTTGCTGACCTGAAGATTCTTACCTCAGTGTGAGGTTTAGGTCTGAGTGTTGTGGGTAACTGAATATATCCCACTAGTGCTACCTTATACATGAGATATAGACAGCAAATAAATTGGTGTGAGTTAGGCTAACATATGTGTTACACTGCCGGTAACCACAGATAATGAAATATGCTTAGTCTAGGTTACCACACATGGTAATTAGTAATGGTTAATTAGGATAGCTTGATTCTCGGCTATCTATCAGATTCGAAGAAGACTAACTTTGTTTTATTCTCTGAGAACTGATATAGAATTTAATATTAATTTAGGTATGTCCAGTTCGAAACGGGCCAAATTTGTTTTGTTCTCTGAGAACTGATATAGAATATAATATTAATTTAGGTGTATCTGGTTCGAAGGACCAAATTTGTGTCGTGAAGGAAAGCTAACTCTCAATATTAATTACCTCATTAATTAATTAATTAATTAATTATCTCATTAATTAATTAATTACCTCATTAATTACCCCACATTCCCAATGTACCTTCTTGTATATGTATAAATAAATAAATATATAAATAAATATATTGACATTTAATTGATTGACTCAAATTACTCGAAGGACCACTCTATTTTTACTGAAAAGGGAAACAGATAAATAAGCAATACAAAGGGAATGAAATACCAGTGCCTGTGGATAATGTAACTATTAAGAATTATTCCTTGAATATTAATGGACTGTAGATGAAATTATTATTCAAGAGGTAAACTTTCCAAACTTCACAAATGGGGGGTTAATACCAGAAGTTGAGTACTCCTGGTACACTTCATCAAGGCTGGTTCTTCCTCGAATAAAATTAGTAACTCTTACTAAGATATATAAATAAAATAGACATTTGATAATTTGGTTAGTAGCAAGAATATATTGGATATTGATTAAACAAGAAAATTATTCTCTAAAGTTCATGAGGCTATCAAATTATACTTGACTTCCTAAATCACATAAATGAAATATAATCTCAAATTATTATTAGGTTTCAACCGTTCATTAGTAAATAGGAACTAAATTAGAATAATCTCAGCTGCTTAGCTGTGACAGTGAACGGAGATGCAATGTCGAGATGGCGTCATCTGGAACTTGCTAGAACATGTGATCCACTAGCATAGCGTGGAAAATTGTTGCAATCACGGCAGCTCCAACACATGCTGGAAACCCAATAGAGTGTAAAAATTGTCTACACAAATTAGATTATGTCATTATGATTCAATGGAAGGGACAAATCAAATTCCTTGGCGTTTGGGGAGGTATTATGACGTAACGATGGACTAAGTGCACAGTAAAAATATAGCGAGCTCCTATAAAAATACTAGAACACTTAACCTGCTGGTGGTCCACCAATGCAATCCTTGGATTGCTAATGGATTAGTTGCACACTCCAAGGCCGATTAATAGGAAGGGCCTATCGTGGAATTGATGAAAGCTTCGCCTTTCCCTGGACTAATGGCTGCCACGTTGTCAATCGTCCAACCGCATGGAGCGCTGGCATCTGACTCTCCTCCCTCAACCCCTCTCTCGCGCATGCGCACCATATTTTAGTAGAAACGGAAAATTCTTTTCCTTGTAATTACTTACTTAATATGTTAATGAGAATAGGGTCGCATTTATAGGGAGTTAAATACTGCTTCCATTCTCGCTGAATAACAATAATTATGAACAGTGTTCTTATTGAACGAGAAATGGAGAGAGTTTCTGTTTCCTCCATGATGGTTTGAGATAACAGATAAACTGTTATATAGTGACATTTTAGTTGATAACTCGTTGTTATTGAATCACTAGTTGTTATATTATCAGGTGTTAATTCTTGAAAGGAATACTATTAAAAGTTGAGAATATTATTCAATTCTCTGGCATGTTGACAATAATTATGTCTTGCTGGATATTATCTGATGCAATACTGCCTCTCGATGTAGTGAGTATTTTAGTAAATGATGCACAGATAGGAAAATATTAATTTATATTAGTACTACAGTTAGTAGGGTTAATAGATACTGTACTTAGTATACAATAGTGATGTATTATAATACAATAAGAATGTATCAGTGTTGGAACTTTCCAACAATTTAGGCCTATCAACTCCACACAATGCAGAATGATGTTGATCCTGGTGGCACCTGTTACATATGTGTAATGGGGTAGTGCATGTATTAGGATCATGTTGCAACAAGCATCTGGTGCACTTGTGCAATTCCTTGATTCCTTGAGTAGTGTAAGGAAGGAAGTGTTTATGAATACTCCTGATAGTTCAATAAATACTTATGTGGTGATGTTTGATTCTCACAGTGCAGGTCAGTTAATGTAGACTGCACAAAACAAGACTCGTTTGGAGGTGGAAATGATTTTAGATTATGATATTATTTACTAGATCAGCGATCAAGCTGGGTAAAGGAATTTCAGTTAACTGTTGTATACTAAAAGTAAACCTATTACTAAATAATTGTTCCTAATAAAGGAAAGTAAATGGTTGAACTTCTATTAGATCTACAGATATGGGAAATTTATTCTCCGTCAGTGGCTGATGCAACACTACACAATTCTAGGAGAATTATATGATGTACCACATGCTAATGCAATGAATTCTATGATATTAAACTACAGATTAGTAGTGTTAGTAAATTATTACGCTTAGTACAGGAAATACATCCCATTGTACTAAGGATTAGTAAATGAGTAGGAAGCTTAATACAGGAAATACATCCTATTGTATTAGGGATGAGAATAACTTTGAAATTTCCAATAATGTGTGAGGGGTGGTGGTGTTGGGTGTGTACTCACCTATTTGTACTCACCTATTTGTGCTTGAGTGGGTTGAGCTTTGCTCTTTGGTCCCGCCTCTCAACTGGCAATCAACTGATGTACAGGTTCCTGAGCCTACTGGGCGCTATCATATCTACATTTGAAACTGTGTATGGAGTCAGCCTCCACCACATCACTGCCTAATGCATTCCATCCACTACTACTCTGACACTGAAAAAGTTCCTTCTAACGTCTCTGTGGCTCATGTGGGTACTCAGTTTCCACCTGTGTCCCCTTGTTCGTGTTCCACCCGTGCTGAAGAGTTTGTCTGTGGTGTTGGTGGTGTGGTGGGTGTGTGTATGAGTGGTGGTGTGTTGGTGTGTGTGAGTGGTGGTGTGNAGTTAGTAAGTGATGATAAGTTATTATAATAAACAGTAGATGATAAGTGTTGGAAATTTCCAACAAAAGGGACAAATGGTTGACTGACATACGAGAGTAATTTTTTCATGGTAAGGGTTGAATTATTTGTCTGTATTGACTTGACATTCATCTCGTTGGTAACTGTGTTCCATTCCACACCAAGAACGTTTAACTGATTAAGTACCGGTAACCAGGAAACTCTTTCTCGATCATCTGGTTTAATAGTTTTTTGTTTGAGGCCCATTATTGTAGTGGCATATTGGCTCCTAGCAACTCCCGATTAGCGTCATGGTAGATTTCTACCAATTTAAATTTGTCATTAGTGGTTCCCTGGAAGTTGTCTACATACAAGTTGTCGGTAATTTCTGCTTTATAAGGGCTATTTGACTTCTTCAAATGTGTATCTAACGTTGCTTGAAGTAGAAACGGTGAAGAGGTTGCGCAGTATAGCACAGAGGCAACCCTGTAGGTTATGACATCACTGTCAGGATCCAGTGGATCCTTAATCCAGAGAAATTTGGTATAATCACGATCCTCCTCTTGTAACCCTTGTGATGGTAAAGTAGTGGAGTATGGTGTTTGGCAGTCTTCCACTGGCAGATGTCAATGCCTGGTCACACATATGTACAAAAAAAAGAATGACTGCTTGTCTGATAGTCTGTGGTAAGGTAAGGTAAGATGCACAAAACAAAAGATAAACAATGAAATTTAATTACTCTAGAAAACAAATTTAAATAAAGACAATTCCTTGGCTGAGCAAAGTGTACATTTAACAAGTGAAAAAGAACTAACATAAAAATGAATACTGACGTACGTTAACAAGAGGACAAAAATATAATACAAGGAAATATAAAATGGTGCTGGAATATTAGCGCAAGCTAAGAACCGCTATTTGATCACTCGAGGTGAATCAACTAGATGTTCACAGCCTTAGAGCACAAGATATTCTGAAGTGGTACAGCTCGCTGACTCCAACGTTGACTTGATGACGTGCGTGAGTGGTGAAGGACTGGAGTGGCGAGATCACGAACAGCCAATGAGAATGCAAGCAGTCCCACAGCTGGTAGTTTGCTAGTTGAAGTGCAGTCGGCGAGGAGTGTGAGGGGGGAGGGGGTGCAGGTACGTGTGGCTGTCTTGATATACGTTTTTGCTACTGTAGAACGTATCTTGAATGTAGCTTTGAACGTGATGATGGTAGGGAAGAGCAGGCTCAATCTCTTGGAAGAGATTATCGTCACAACTCTCCCCCGAAGCCTGCTGTTCCGGTAGAAGTCACGTTCTCGGGAGGTAGAGTGGTAGGTGGAGCTGTCTCTACCTCATGAACTCTGGAGAGGGCGTCGGCGATGATGTTATCAGGCCCCTTGATGTAACAGATTTTCAGATTGAAGCCTTGAAGATATAAAGCCCATCGCAGCAGACATTGGTTATTGAATTGGGCTTGATGTAGGAAACATAGAGGATTGTGGTCCGAGTAGATGGTAGTGGACCGAGCACCTTGCAGGTATGGTGCAAAGTGTTGCAAGCTCAGGACGATGGAGAGGAGTTCCTTCTCTATAGTGCTGTAGTTTTTCTGGTGAGGCTTCAACTTGTAGCTGTAGTAGCTGAAAGGTAGAACCTCCTCGCGTCGTTGCTGCATTAAGACACTCCCAATGCCGGTACCACTGGCGTCGACATGGAGGATGAAAGGCTTCTTGGTATCTGGCGAGGCGAGAATAGGATTAGAACAGAGGAGGAATTTGAGTTGTTCGAAAGCAACGGTTTGCTCCATGGTCCAATTATACCGTTGCTTGGGACTGGTTAAGGTGATTAAGGGTGTTGCAACAGTGCTAAAGTTCCTCACAAACCTACGGTAATAAGAAGCAAGACCAAGGAAGCGCAGGAGCTGCTTCCTGGTAGTAGGCTGTGGATACTCTTTGATGGCTTGAGTGTGGATATTTCACGGAGCCAGGCTGCCACTCCCTATAACATGACCCAGATACCGCACTTTACCTTTGGCAAAAGTGGACTTGCCCAAATTGATGGTGAGGCCGGCTTTCAGGAGCTTGGCGAACAATCGTTGCAGCTGGAGCAGGTGTTCGCTCCAGGTGTTGGATGCTACAACGATATCATCCAAATAGGCGTAGGTGTTGTCCAAGCCCTGGATGACGCGGTTGACAGCTCTCTGGAAGGTGGCCGGGGCATTGCAGAGTCCAAAGGGAAGGAGGTTATATCTGAAAAGTCCGAAAGGGGTGATAAAGGCAGACAGTTCTTTAGCTCGCTCCGTTAAGCACACCTGGTAATAGCCCTTGAGTAAGTCCACCTGGAACAGGTAGCGGGCATTACCAATGGCGTCAAGGATGTCGTCAATCCTAGGTAATGGGTATGCATCCTTAACGGTAACACTGTTAAGTTTCCTATAATCGGTGCACAGCCGGATCTTACCGTGAGGTTTGGGTACCAAGATACATGGTGAGGCCCAGGGGGACTCACAGGGGGTAGCCAGTCCATGGTCCAAGAGGTACTGTACCTCAGCACGCATGACTTCCTTCTTGCTAGGGCTGATTCGGTAGAATGGTTGGCGAATCGGCCGGGTGTCAGGTAGCAGTTGGATGTCGTGCCGAGTCACAGTACACTCTTGTGGATCATCTCGAAACAACTCTTGATGTTCTCTGATGAGTTTGATGAGTGAAGCACTATTATCGTCCTGAAAGTGATTATGGATGTCAGTAAGGATTTCCGAATTAGAAAGCGCTGTCTCAGTGTCAGTGCTTTCGGAAGGAGAAGCAGGGAAGGTCTCACTGTGGCTGTATGGACCTGTAAAGGTGGAGAGGTTTAGTAGCACAGTGGGAGGAGTACCATGATAGAGCTTTAGTAAGTTGATGTGGCACAGCTGGGTCTTCCGCCGCCTATCGGGGGTCTCGAGAACGTAGTTGTAGTTATTCCGGCACTCCTTAACACGGTAGGGTCCTGAAAACCTGTTTTGTAAAGGAGAACCTGGGATAGGGAAATAGGCGAGTACTAAGTCTCCTGGTTTAAACTTCCTTACTTGGCAGTGCTGGTCGTAACGAGTCTTCATCCTCTCTTGGGCTTTCAGTAGGTTGTTTCTGGCAAAGGAATGGACCCTCTCTAGAATGTGTCGGAGGTTTTGAAGAAACTGGGGCACATTCTGATGCTCACTGAAGGTGGCATCACGTAGAGAATCCTTGAAAGCCTTGAGAGGTGTACGGCACTTACGTCCGTAGAGCATCTCATAAGGAGATACTCCTAGTGACTCGTTGGGAAGACTTCTGAAAATACACATGATGAGATCAAGTTGCCTATCCCAATCCTTTGAGGTCTCATTACAAAACTTTTTAAGAGTGCCTTGATAGTCTGATGACTACGTTCAAGAGAACCCTGTGAAGCAGGATGATAGGGGCTGGACAGTACCTGTTTGATGTTGAACTCCTCCAGAGTCCGTTTGAAGAGATCACTGGTGAAGTTGGTGCCACAGTCGCTCTGAATCTCCCTCGGAAATCCATACTGGGTGAAGATCTTCAGTAAATTCTTCACCACTGTAGCAGCCGTAATGTTTTTCACTGGAACTGCTATGGGGAATCTGGTGGTAGGACACAGGATGGTTAAGATATAGGCGTTGCCGGAACTGGTCCGAGGCAAGGGACCAACACAGTCAATAATAAGTCTGTGGAAAGGTTCCTCAGGCACCTGGATGGGTGTCAGTGGTGCTCTGGGATCGAAACGTTCGGTTTACCTGCCATCTGACACACGTGGCATTGCTTTACATGTTGCTTTACATCATTAACCATACCTGGCCAGTAGTAGTCTTGACGAATCCCATGGTATGTCTTGTTAAACCCGTAGTGTGATAGTGCTCCGTGGGCCAGGTGTAGAATCGTGGGCCGCAGGCTGGTAGGAATCACTAGTTGTTCAACGTTTGCCCAATCGTCCTCCTCCTTCAGTTTACTGGGTCTGTATCTGCGATAGAGTAACTCGTTCTCTAAGAAGAACCCAGGAATACTGTCGGATTGAGTCTCAGCCTGAAAGAATAATGGTGTCAAGGTAAGATCTTCTCTCTGTAACTTACGGAACTCCAAAGCGGTCAGATTTGGGGGTAGTTTCGAAGGGTCTTGAGGGACAGTGGTAGCAGTAGAGTCAGCTGGCTGCGGTCGTGCTGCTTGAGCACGGGTGGTCACCATAACAGGAGGAGAAACTTCATCACTCTCTTGAACCTTTGCTGGAACATGCTTAAAAATCGGATTATCCAACACAGAGTTACCCACCTGGGGTTTGTCCTTGACGATCAGGTTGGTCGGTTGCAGGTCTTCTGCCAAGTCGTTGCCCAGGAGAAGTTGCACTCCAGGCATGGGAAAAGGCTTTTCCCTGACGGCGACTTGGACTTCACCGGTCACGAAGGGACAATCCAGGTGGACTCTGGCGAGAGGATAAGGAGTAGTAGCAGTGAGGTCAGTGATGAAGACAGTCTCTCCTGTGTAGGCGACGTTGGGCACAGCTGATTTCAAGACGATCGATTGAAGAGCCGCTGTGTCCCTCAAGATCTTAAGTCCAAAACGTCCCTCAGAATCTGAACCGTTGGTAGTGATAGTTCCTGGATACAGATGCTTGCTGAAGAGAGAGAGATCATTAACATGAACACCAATATTCATTACAGGCTTACCGGACTTAGGAGGAGTCTGTTTGGGTTTGATGGATTCGTGTTACCTTTATGTGTAGACTTACCACATTTTTCTATGGTATGTCCATAGAGTCTACAATACTTACAGTACAGTTGAGAGGTACCTTGATCGGGGCTCACTTTCTCGTAACTGTACCAAGACTTCTTACTGGTAGGTGGTTCTGGTGTCAGCCGGTGGATGAGGCTGTAAGTGTCAGCCGACTTCGCGCATTTCACCAAGTCGGTCTCTTCCTTATCTGCTAAGTATAGGCGGACAGGAGGAGGTACACGCCTCAAGAATTCTTCAACCAGCATGAGGTTGACGAGTTCTGGAAAAGTAGAGACATGTGCTGCCTCCAGCCATTTCATAAAATATCTCCGTTTGGTGTTGGCAAATTCTAAGAAGGTGGTGGTACTTGCCTTTACGTAGTCACGGAACTTTCGTCGGTAGCTTTCGGTGGAGAGAAGGTAGGCGTCCAACACAGCTTGCTTCAGGGTTGGGTAGTCATTCTCAGACGCCAAAGTGCTGAGTGTGACTGCTGCTCTACCTGTAAGATGTACTCGGAGAAGGGTAGCCCATTGGTCGTCAGGCCAACTAAGTTGATTAGCAAGGGTCTCAAAAGTCGTAAAAAAACATCAACCTCCGTTTCTACGAACGGTGGCATTAACTTACTTGCATGGGAGACATTGAAACTTGGAGGAAGACTAGCTGCAGCTTGCTGGCGTTGAGCTTGGTGTGTAGTGTCCAACGTGAGTTCTCTGTCACGACATTCTAGAGCTAGAGCCGCTTGCTGTTTTTCGTGTTCGCGTTGCATCTCTAGTTGTTGTCGTTTTGTTTCAAGTTGTACTTTTTCACGCTCTCTGAATAGGGCCAACTCACGTTCTTGCTGTCCTTTGAGGAGGAGGGCCTCTCGCTCTTTTCCTCAGTGCGGCCTCTCGCTCTGAGGTGGATTTCTTCTTTCTTGAGTTGTAGAGCTTCTTTCGCCAGGGCTGCCTCTCGTTCTTGTTCTTCCTTTCTGATTGCAGCTGCTTCCTTTTGTTGCTCCCTCTCGATCTTAGCAAGTTCTAATTTGAGCTTCATTGCTGTCAAATCATGCTTATCTGAAATAGTGTATTGTTCGTGAGTATCAGAGTCTATAATCCCTTCTTCCACAAGGTGATCCAAAATTATATTATGTAGTTCATATTTGTTGGCTCCATGGGGAACTTCTAGGTGATACTCATGTGCAAGAGTTAACAAGTCGACCCTCTTAGCATGACGTAAGTTCCCTATTTCACCTTCTGGATCTGTCTGGAAAGCTTGCATACGAAACATGGTGAAATAGCAAATAAATGTGACACGAATATACTGTGGTGATATGGTGAATGTCAGAAACAGGAAAACGTGGCAACTGGTACCTATCCTGTGAAATTGTTAATAATTAAAGTTAATTCAAGATGGTAAATGATTAAGGTCGCAGGAAATCTTGTACCCGGTACTCACTGTGGGAGGATAAAGGCAAGAAAATCCTACTAATTAGTTGAAACTGAGTTTCGAAAAACAAGTGAAACACTAAATGGTTCCAAAGTAAATTAGGTAGTCCAAGAATGTAGGCATACCTTGCCGAGTCACTATAGAACATAAGCAAGTTTCCCCACTGAAATTAAATATGATACAGAATTAGCGAACTTTGTGCTCAAAAGAAAGAAAGCTAATTCCCTACCTTAAGTAAGTACCATCAATTCTGACCGACGAGTAGGGTGCGAGTGTCAACTAGTGACGAGAACTATTGGCGAGGTCCCAACTCGTCAATAAAAGTCCGGCGAGAGGAACTATGGCCCTCTTTATCCTCCTAGAGTCGGATTGCAGAAATTAGGTGCTATTGACCCGAGACAGACCACAGTACCAGGTACCTATATGAATGATCTGCCGAAAATATGAGAAATNATTATGTAATAATAATAATGATAATATGCACACACATAGATAATGAGAAAAATATGTAATGCAAGAAATACTACTGGAAATAAAGATTAATCAATGCAATATAGTATATGGACTCTAAATAATAAAAGTACTATCTACAATGAAAACGATTAAATCTCAGCTGTGACAGAGTGACGTAGATGTAGTCCACTGTACAACAGTCTGAAAACAGCTTGAGATAGCGATACTTGGAACACGTGAGTGTGTTTGGTCACACACTTCCTCAGAGGTGTTACACTGTGCTGTAATAATTAAATTCCATAATTTCCACTCCGACTAGTATTCGCACACATAAATGTAATATCTAAATATTGGCAGGGTAAGATCTGCACTTACATGGGGTTATTTTATCGCCTGCAGCGTCACGACATGGCACCTATATTAGTTATCATCTGAGCTCAAAATACAACTGAACAAGGTAAAAATGCGTGCCGAACTGGTGTCCGTGATTCTTGTAAGCTGGGTCCTCAATTTGGCGTCCATGGATGTAAGGATGCCTTCTGGATTGTAAGATTTGTTGGAACCGCTTCGGAACACCGTACAACTAGTTGATCTAATATGGCGAGAGTCCCCTCTCCTTCCTTCCCGAAAGTCGCGCATTAGCTCCCAGCAGGGGCTCGAACATAAATTATATTGATTTATTAAAGCTAAATAAGGAAGGAAGTGTTCATGAATACTCTTGATAGGTCAATTAAACACTTTATGTGGTGATGTTTGATTCTCACAGTGCAGGTCAGTTAATGTAGACTGCACAAATAAAACAAGACTCGTTTGCAGGTGGAAATGATTTTAGATTATGATATTATTTACTGGAACAGCGATCAAGCTGGGTAAAGGAATTCCAGTAAACTGTTGTATACTAAAATTAAACCTATTACTAAATAATTGTTCCTAATAAAAGAAAGTAAATTGTTGAACTTCTATTAGATCTACAGATATGTGGAAATTTTTCTCCGTGAGTGGCTGACGCAACACTACACAATTCTAGGAGAAATTATATGATGTTCCAAACCCTAATGTAATGAATTTTATGATACTAAAGTACAGATTAGTAGTGTTAGTTAATTATTATGCTTAGTACAGGAAATACATCCCATTGTACTAAGGATTAGAAAATGAGTATCAAATGAGTATGAAGTCTAATGCAGTAAATACACCCTATTGTATTAGGGATGAGAATAACTGTTGGAAATTTCCAACATAACTCCGGGGCGGAAAATTACGGGTCGTAGTTCATTGTTAAGTACTAACCCACCTGTTCCCTTTCCCTGAAGTTACATTGTTATATGTTAGTAGGTTAGTATTTACATAACGAATGTCCCGGATCTGTGTGACAGGTATGATCTGCTATCACGGGTACATCTATGTAATGATTAATGTATTATCCTATATGTCTCATTGAGATCAAGGTGATTCTGAATCTACAGTGGGATCAGTGTCTATCGTCGCAGTGGCATATAACTAGATGAGTTACTAGACACTAACTGACCAGTGCAAACTCATAAATCACCTCAACATCATATGAGAAATTCTGTGTGTTTATGCAAGATTAAATTTAGCCTATGGTGCAGTTCTTGCTGAACAAAGTATTTTAGGCTATGCAATAATAATAACTAATTTCCTAACCTAGCTAAATTCTAGATAAAGTAGAGAACTGAGTATATGAGTATCAGTCTCTATATATGTAGTCAGTGGTATGCTTTAGTGAGCACAGATTCAACTTGCACTCAGCTGACCCTAGCTAATGTTCCCTAATCTACCTAAGTAGAGGGTAAATGCGAATTATATACATTAGGCTACAGTGCTATACCCCTCTGGAGTATAACCTAACACATATAGCAACCTAAAGATTCTAAATGAGTAGTAAACCTATTCGGTTTATATACATTAAGTTACAGTACTATAACTCTGGAGCTATAATTAAGTACATGATAACTTAAAAGATGAGATGAGTTTATTCTATTATGAGAAACAATTTGTTTCTCTACTAATAGTCTTCTGGTAAATGTTCACTTACAGGCTATTGTAAAGTTCAATTTTGCTTGTGCTAAGATACTTCTCCAAACTGTCTCTAAGATGCTTGTGGGCAGAGACAAGAAAGCAGGAGGAGCTCAAACAAAACTGATGCATCCCTGCAGGTGTATCATATTAATTAAATTGATTACTAAATACTTGTTCAGACGACTTGGCATGAATGCAGTCTTCTCTGGAAGACTTCCCTAAACAGCAGGAAGACAGCACTATAAACGCTGTCCTCTCTAGAAGCCTTACCTAAGGTATGATAAATGCGATGAGATACTATGAAATGATATGAAGACTGAATATGCTCAATTATTACTGTCGAGAATAGTTCTGGGTCTACAGTGGGATCAATGGCATTTGTCGCGGTGACCTGCAGTCAATTTTTAGGCTACTAACCACTGATTCATCCACTGAGATCCATAGAAACTAACTCGGAAAATACTAATTGTACCAGACTCAATCTGGAATTAATGTTGGTTGTCAGCTGGCATAGGCTTCTTCAGGTTCAAGACTCTACCTTGTAATTAAGTAGCCTCCTGCTAAATTCAACAAGTTCATTCCCTACTGGCTTGTGGTTCCAGTAATGAACTGATAATAATGATCTGCCCCTACTAATATATCTACATTGGTGAGGTTTTCAGACGTTATCTCGGTGTCAGCCAGTTTGATTCTATTTCTCTGCAAAAATCTGGCTGTGTCTCTTAGACCTTTAACATTCAAATCAAAGGGAAAATGATCAACTACTATGGCCTTAACAGGTCGAACATAACCGCCTAGGCGTACTAGTGGTTGTACTACTTAATATTCTTGAGGCCCGATATCTGTTAGGAATCCTGATATATTCAATGTCGCATTGCACAAAGGTTTAAGTTGAGTTGCGTGGTGACCACCGGCCAGGTCGGACGCTCCTGAGGTCTCTCCGCACTGGCTAGTGTTTACGTTGGGTGATTGCTGGTTTGCCCTGCTGGTGGTGGTCTGCCACTGACAGGGTGACGTTTGCTTAGCAATGGGGACTTCTCGCCCCCCAGTGAAGAGGACATTGTCGGCTGGTCTGGCGTTTACGGTACCAGTGGGCCATCCATTGGTTGGTGTCGCCCTGGTGGACGTGCTTCATGTGCAGCTGTCGGACCTGGTGGGCATCCAGCTGCTTCAGGGCAACCGTGCTGTGGTAAAGTTCCGCCTCCAGGCTGCCTTTCAGGCGTTTCTCGAGCGGTGTGAGGGGCGTGTTTACCCTCTCCCTGATACTGCTGGCTCCGTTAAGGTAGTGAATCTTAGTGTCACCTTGACGTCTGTGGCGGTGCATGGTGCCCCCTTCGAATTTCAGGACGACTTTTTGACCTCCTGTTTCGAACGGTTTGGGACAGTGTTAAGTGTTCGTTGGAACAGGGTCGTTGCCGGGCACTGTGTTGGTATGCTTGACGGCTCCCGCACCCTGACAATGTCGCTGAAGTGCAGTGTACCGTCGTCGATGTCCGTGTTGGGATACACGCTCCACTGCCAGTATCGGGGTCAACCGCGCACCTGTTATCGGTGTGGTCACGAGGGTCATCTGGCTGCAGCGTGCGACGTGGGAGCAGCTGGTCGGGTGCATGTTTTTCGTGCGGAGGATTTCCCACCCTTGTTACTTTCGGACGGTTCTGAGGATGGAGTGGGTACTGTGCCTGCGGCGCCTGATTGCCTGTCTGCTGCTCTGCCTGTTGAGGTGAATTCTACGGCCTGCACGACCCGTCTGGTGCCTGCTGTGGCCCCTGGGGATGTTGAGCCGGTGTGTGTGGGTGTTGGGCCGTCGCCTGAGCTGCGTGTTGTGCAGGATGTCCCGGTGGAGGTCCATGTCCCGCCTGTGGATGTGATACCGGCTCCCGGGAATGCGGGTTCTGCTGTTTTAGAGGGGGTGCTTCGGCAGGGAGAGGTGCCTGCCGTGCCTGTGTGTGCTGACAACTGTAGTTCTGCTCTTTCCATCCCTTTGCAGAAGCGTGCGCGTCGGTGTTCTGAGGCTGTTTCCCTGGATGATGTGGACAGTGTGGGTGATGTGGCCTCTGTGGACTCTTCGGACAGTGCTGGTGTGACCTGTGTGGATGTGAAGATGGTGGCCGTGCCTGCGGCGGGGCCTGCTGGGCGTGGTGTGGTGCGACCTGTCTCGAAGCGTTCACGGCGGGCTCGGAGTGTGTCTCCCCCTCGTGGTGTGCCTTGGGAGGAGGTGGGGAGTATGATGATCTGGCGCCCCCCTCCGAGGATGTTGGTGCTGTGCGAGACTCCGAAGTTGCTACCTGTGCCTCTCCTCCTGCGTCTCCTGCTGTTGGATCTCCGCAGTGGGGGGTTGTCCCTGATGATCGGGACCTCGTCGTGATGTTGCGGAAAGATGTGCGCCGGGGGGCCTCGGGTCCTGTGCCCGGTGGTGGGGTCGGTGACGCACCTGCATCCCCTGCTGTATCCCCTCCTTCCTTGCTCCGGTCTGGGGATTGCCTGGTTCCGTCTGCTGGAGTCGTGCCCTGTGAGGGTCCGGAGTTGGGCCCTTATCGAGATGCCCGGGTGCTTCCGATCCCGTGGTGCTCGTCCACTATCTGGGTGTCGCGGGTGAAGGAGTTTGTGTATCGGGTGCCGGATAGGATGTCTCAGCCGAGGGCGCTGCCTAGTGGCCGGCTGCCCGTTGACGAGCGGGTGATTTGGGAAGCGTACTGCTTGCGCTTTCCGATATACAAGTTTCCGGAGAAGTATTAGTTCCCGTCTTGCACACACTGCTAAGCCGTGCGTGGCTGCCACCGTGACCGCGACGCCCTGCCCCCCCGGTGCGGGGTGTCTCCCTCTAACGTTCGACTCAGTTTTCGCCGCCTCTCCTCTCTCTATGGCCCATCACATCTACCGCTTTTGACTTTCTTCTCATCCTAACCGTCAACGCATCTCCTTACGTCTGTCCTGGTGCAGTCATCGGGAGGGTTAACCCTTCATGCAAACTGCACCTATTCTCAAGAAGAAGAAGGTTTAAGTTTCAGTTGGTTAGCTGCTTGTTGAGTGATGAACGTTCTTTGTGATCCCTGGTCGAATAGACCTCTTGTAGTGATTCTAGAATTCTTATTATTTAATTGTAGTTGTGCAGTAGGTAATACGGCATTATTACGAGACTTGGTGTTAAGCACCTTAACCTCCTGTCGCACCTTAGAACACTGCACAGTGGTGGAAGTATCCTGTTCCACTTGGAGTTTAGGCGATTTATGTCGTGAAGGAAAGCTAACTCTAATTATATTGATATTTAATTGATTAACTCAAATTACTCGAAGGACCACCCTATTTTTACTGAAACGGGAAACAGATAAACAAGCAATACAGAGGGAATGAAATACCAGTGCCTGTGGATAATGTAACTATTAAGAATTATTCCTTGAATATTTACGGACTGTAGATGAAATTACTATTTAAGAGGTAAACTTTCCCAAACTTCACAAATGGGGGGTTAATACCAGAAGTTGAGTACTCCTGGTACATTTCATCGAGGCTGGTTCTTCCTCGAATAAAATTAGTAACTCTTACTAAGATATATAAATAAAATAGACATTTGACAATTGGGTTAGTAGCAAGAATATACTGGATAATGATTAAACAAGAAAATTATTCTCCTCTAAATTCATGAGGCTATCAAATTATACTTGACTTCCTAAATCACGTAAATGAAATATAATCTCAATTATTATTAGGTTTCAACCGTTCATTAGTATATAGGAACTAAATTAATAATCTCAGCTGCTTAGCCATGACAGTGAACAGAGATGCGATGTCGAGATGGCGTCATCTCGAACTTGCTAGAACACGTGATCCACTAGCATAGCGTGGGAAATTGTTGCAATCACGGCAGCTCCAACACACACTGGAAACCCAATAGAGTGTAAAAATTGTCTACAAAAATTAGATTATGTCATTACGATTCAATGGAAGGGACAAATCAAATTCCTTGTGGACGTACTTGGTGTTTGGGAAGGTATTACGACGTAACGATGGACTAAGTGCACAGTTAAAATATAGCGAGCTCCTATAAAAATACTAGAACACTTAACCTGCTGGTTGTCCACCGATGCAATCCTTGGATTGCTAATGGAGAAGTTGCACACTCCAAAGCCGATTAATAGCAAGGGCCTATCGTGGAATTGGTGAAAGCTTCGCCTTTCCCTGGACTAATGGCCGCCACGTTGTTAAGCGTTGTCCAACCGCATGGAGCGCTGGTGTCCGACTCTCCTCCCTCAACCCCTCTCTCGCGCATGCACACCAAATTTTAGTAGAAACGGAAAATTCTTTTCCTTGTAATTACTCTACTTAATACGTTAATGAGAATAGGGTCGCAATTATAGGGAGTTAAATATTGCTTCCATTCTCGCTGAATAACAATAATTATGAACAGTGTTCTTATTGAACGAGAAATGGAGAGTTTTTGTTTCCTCCATGACGGTTCGAGATAACAGATAAACTGTTATATAATGATATTTTAGTTGATAACTCGTTGTATTGAATCACTAGTTGTTATATTATCAGGTGTTAATTCTTGTAAAGAATACTGATAAAAGTTGAGATTATTATTCAATTCTCTGGCATGTTGACAATAATTATGTCTTGCTGGATATTATCTGACACAATACTGCCTAGCGATGTAGTGAGAATTTTAGTAAATGATGCCCAGATAGGAAAATATTAATTTATATTAGTACTACAGTTAGTAGTGTTAATAGATACTGTACTTAGTATACAATAGTGATGTATTATAATACAATAAGGATGTATCAGTGTTGGAACTTTCCAACATAACTCCGGGGGGGGGGGAACACGGGTTGCAGTTCAATGTTGAGTGCTGACGTACCCATTCCGAAGTTATTCAAATGTTAGTATGTTAGTACATTTGTACGTACATAACGGATGTCCCGAATTTGTCAAAGACAGACAAGACTCCAAGTTTTGTAAGGGAACTCATGTTAAATGTAAAACATTGAATTGTTAAATCATCTAAAGTTAATAACTACTAAAGTTTACAATGTATTCAATGACTGGTGTCGCTATGACGTGTATCGCTATGACGTGTAAAGGTTATATTACTAAATCTTTAAGTCTTGTAAACTCAGATATATTCTCTAGATGTAATAATGGTGTAGTCTGTAGCTTAAACAAATTAAATTAATGGTTAAATCATTCAAGTTAAGGAGACTTAGAATCCACAGTGAGGTGAATATCCTGGGTCACTGTGACTTGTAACTGATTGGTTACAGGACATCACAAGACTGTATCATCATGACTACTTTAAATTGAATGGTAAATTATTTGCTCTCAGTCAGAGCTACTATATTGTTTGTGAGAGTATGGTCTCTCATGATTATTCCACAGCTGACTTGAATGGCTCATTGCAGTGCACTGATTCCCTGCACAAGCCCTATCTCTGTTAACCCTGGATAATAAACTGTCATATTGGGTATCTCCAGGATGCCCACTTAACCAGGAATATGTTTATAATACGGAGGCTGCCATATGTCCAGGCAGGAAGCAGATACAGGGAAGTTAAGCATATTTGCCACAGGCCAGTGAGTACACAGGAGGTGCCAGGCGTGGTAGTGAGGGGACGCCAGCGAGGCAACAGACTGACCTCTGGGGTCAGCCTCAACTGGTGCGATGGAGAATAACAACCATGATGTGTTCATGACGTCACCTCTGCTACTGATCAGTTAATGATCAATATGATTGGTTCCTGCTCTTTTGCTGCAATGCCATTGGTCAATTGTAATCCCTTGTGTGTGCCCCACGAGATGCCCTACAGCCACTGGCAAGAGCATTCACATGAGGGAGCCCGTGCATAGAGGATGTGTCCTGTTCTGTCTATCGGCCATTAGACTGAACACCATCCATTCCTCATTGTTAAGATAAACTCAGCGTCTTTTCGATATACCAATGATCGCCCGGAATCGCGATTGTGACTATATTGTTGAGAAGCCTAGTGACAAATCACCGGAGTGAAACTGACTGGTATCAGGTAACCCCTGGAGACAAATTGAGACCGTTGTGAGTGGCCTAGGGTGAACTAAGGAGTGCCGCTGCCAAAGTAATCTGTGTGTGACTTTACCACAGTATACCGAATGGTACCATATAGCCTGCAGCCACCACTGCCCAGAGCGTGTAGCTAGTACCTCGGTATCTCGAGCCGCCAGCCATCCTGCTTCACTGTACCATGTGACGTCACCACCTTACTCACTGCCAGTGCCAACTAGTGCGTGCGTGTGTCTGTTATACATACAGCGTGCCCTCCTGCGAATACCCTCCGTGCCAAATACGGTTTGTGGGAAAACCTGTCGTCAATGGTCTCACGTCATAATGAACGGAACCAGCTGTCAGGCCACCAACAAGTTCTTGCATAAATGTGCCTGAGTGAGTGAGTGAATAAGAGACGTAGCCTACCTGTAAGTACAAGCTCTTGTCATTGTTTTACTGTGTCAGTCTGTGTTGATCTGAGGTATCAACCAAAGTTCTTACCTTCTCATACTTGACACAGGTATAGGTGAAGACACCCGACGGTGTATTAGTGTTTATCTGTGTGGTACCACGACATTACGCTCGTCTGTGAATGTGAGCTTCACATACACCACACATTTAACATTGTGTGATATTATTATTGTGCATGTTATTGCCTGTCCCATTGACAGTGCTATTGTTGAATTATTACATATCATCATTACCCGAGTATCCGGTTGGAATTCTTGTAATCCCTTTGCATACCGGCAGTTAGGTTTGCCGTGTTAATGATTGGCTGTCAACTATGTCAAGTTTGGTGTTTTCCACCAGTGGATCCGAATCGATTAGCCAGACGTCAAGAGTCTCGCTAATGCAACCATACCCTTTCTGACGCCAATCTAAAGTAAATCAAGCACCCTTTGTATTAGTGGTTAAGTTAGTAAATAAACTACTGTTAAGCTTTATGTGGTGTTTTCTATTGAACCACTTCTGAATACTGCCAACTATTTACTCAAGCCTTTAGCTCCAGGTGTCTCCAACACCTAGTTGCCTAATTCACTAATCTATAGAAGTGATGAGGACCCTAGGAGTCCCTTAAAGTGTTTCAAGCATTGAGGAGATTCCAACGATCAACGTGGACCAGGAACAGGTGAGGCTAGTCTGAGAAGAGACCCTCAAGGACTCTAACTCGACCTTGCTCCCAGGCCCTGTACGGTTGCTCTCGTATTTTCCATGCTGATTCAGACAGTTTCGTGAAGCGTCTGCCACATGTACATTGGAGACGTACGCATTGCAGTCGGGAAAGCAAATAGAAAACCCCACAATGTTGTAGTTTCCGTTTGCATCGTTGAGCAGCGGCTCTAAGTGGTCGGGTGATCGGTGGATCAGAATTGTTGTCCTCGGAAACTGTAGGCAAAGTTGGTTCTGTAGGACACTCTCGTTCAGCTAATTCGAGAGGTACCAACTTCTCTAATGTTTTTAGGGTAGTGGTGCGTCGGCACAAAACCCGTACTACTCTCAGGATGCCTTGGTGATCTGGGTGAACAGAAACAATCTTGCGTATAGGCAATTCTGACCTGGGTCCATCACTGTCGCTCAATACTAGGTCTCCTGGTTTGAGTTGAACCTTGTTATAGGGGGCTCGAAGCTCCAAAGTCGTATTCCCTTAGAGCTGTGAGGTACTCTCGAGTCCACACCTCATTCCACTTTTCGATTATCCTAGTCACATGTGGAGGGTCGACTGGATACTCTTCTGCTAAAGGTATCAGAGGGCTCAGTAGGCTTCCATGGAATAAATGTGAGGGACTCAGGGGTTCTCTCTGAGAGAAGTCATCCAACAGGTAAGTCAAGGGACAGTTGTTGATTCGCGCCTCACTTTATACGATGAGTGTTTGTAATTCAGGGAAACTAATTTTCTGTCGATGCAAGGTCTTCCTTAAACATTTCTTGACAATCCCTACCACGCGTTAGTAAAAACCACCTTGGCAGGGGGCTCTGGGAGGTATAAATTTCCAGTGGCATTGTCTGCTCTGCATTACAGACTGCACTTCTGGGTGATTCCATATCTCTCATAGGCAGGCTTCTTCAGTCACAAAATTTGATCCATTGTCGGATATCATTAGTTTGGGGCAGGATCTGCATGCAGCAAATCTATGAAAGGCTTGGATAAAGGCTTCAGCACTCATGTCAGAAGTCACTTCTAGATGTACGCCTCGTGTAGTAGCACATGTGAAGAGGCAAATATAAGCTTTCACTGGTATCTTATCTGGATTTCCAGTGAGAAGCAAGGCTCCTGTGTAATCGACACCAGTGGTCTCAAATGGACGAAGATGAACTACTCTCTCTTTAGGGAGTGGTGGAGGTCCTGGGTAAGGACATACTCGGGCATCGTAGCGTTTGCAGATTATACAGAACTTAATGATTGATTTGACAGTTTGACGACCTTGAGGAAGCCAATATTTCTGTCTGAGGTCAGTGAGAGTGTCTAACACTCCACCATGCAAAGTACCATATTGATGGTGATGTAAAACTAGAAGTTTTGTAATAATGTGGTGACGTGGTAGAAGGATTGGATTCTTTGTGTCCAAATCAATTTTTGCATGAAGCAAACGTCCTCCACACCTTAATATATTATGAGTGTTGGTATCATACCAGATACCTAGAGACTTGGTTAATTTATCTGGAAGATTTTCATATTCACTTCCATATGTCTCTTGTTGTGCACGTTTGATCCAGTAGATGATAGGATTGGGAAACTTATGCTTGATTCCTATCTTAGCAAGAAAGTCAAACACATGTGCTGTCACTTTTAATAACTTACTGAAGTTAGAATAATTGTGAGGATTAATAGCTGAGATTCGATGAGGTTCTGGGTCTTTCATGGGAGTAGTGATACTGGTCGCTATGACTTGTGGTTTCTGTTTGGGCCACTGACCACTAACAAGCCATGAAGGTCCATTAAACCACATCGAAGACTTACTTAGCTGTTTAAATGTTAAACCTCTTGATAAGTAATCTGCAGGATTGTCCTTAGTGGGGACATGTCTGAATTTATATCCAGCAGATAATTCATGAATTTCCCTAACACGATTACTAACGTAGGGAGTTTTATTGTTGTCATTTCTTACCCATTGTAAGACTGCCTCATTGTCTGACCACACTACGATCTCACCAAAGTGAATATTATTGAGTGTCTTGGTCAGGCAATGAGCCAATCTTACTCCCACTAGCAATGCAGTTAACTCCATTTGAGGTAAAGATCTCTTCTTGATTGGAGCAACTCTTGCTTTAGATGTGAGTAAAATTGATTGTGCACTATTGACTAAGTAGGCTGCAGCGCCATAAGCTTTGCCAGAGGCATTGCGAAAAACGTGCAAATTTGTAGGTAAGTTTTGTCCTGAAGCATTACGAGGAAATTTCAAAACACCTAATTGATTGAAATCCGTTGCGAGTATTTGCCATTTCTCTTGCAACTCAATTGGCAACGGATCATCCCATCCCATATGTTTCTGCCAGCATTCCTGCATTAGGAGTTTGCACCTTATTAATATAGGGCTAAGTAAGCCTAAAGGGTCAAATGGTTGACTGACATACGAGAGTAATTTTCTCATGGTAAGGGATGAATTATTGGTTTGTACTGACTTGACATTCATCTCGTCAGTACCTGTGTTCCATTCCACACCCAGAACTTTTAATTGATTTGGCACCTGATAACCCGGAAATTCTTTCTCGATTATCTGGTTTAATGATTTATTGTTTGAGACCCATGATTGTAGTGGCATATTGGCTCCTAATAACTCACGGTTAGCCTCATGGTAAATTTCCACCAATTTGGATTTGTCATTAGTAGTTCCCTGGAAATTATCGACATACAAGTTGTCACTGATCTCTGCTTTATAAGGGCTATTTGACTTCTTCAAATGTGTATCTAATGTAGCTTGAAGTAGAAACGGTGAGGAAGTCGCTCCAAAAAGCACAGAGGCAAACCGATAGGTTATGACATCACTGTCAGGATCCTGGGGATCTTTAATCCAGAGAAATTTGGTGTAATTACGATCCTCCTCTTGCAAGCCTACTCTAAGGAAAGCTTTACTGATATCAGCAGTATAAGCGAAAATACCAGTACGGAATCGTAACAGTACATCATGTAGCCTTTGTGTTAGGCTAGGTCCCGTTTGGAGACATTCATTCAAAGACACGCTGTTTGCCTTCACTTTGGCACTACAGTTGAAAACAATACGTATTGGTGTTGTCAATGAATCTTTCAACACAGCGTGATGGGGTAAATAGTGACCTGTTTTTCGGTCATCATTATCAACAACTTCAATAAATTTACTGTTGAGTTGTTGCTGAATTAATTGATGGTACATATTTAATTTATCTGGCTGTTTCTTCAGCCGTACTAATTGTGACTGTAATTGAGAGGCTGCCATGAAATAATTAACTGGAAGTTGTGGATGATTCAACTTCCATGGCAATCTCACCCAATATTGTTTGTCTTTATAGACAACTGTATCCAGATATTGCTGGTAAGTCCACATATCATCAGGACTTGGTTGTTCAGGGACAATACCTAAAGTGTCTAAATCCCACAGACGATGTACAGGTGGATCAGACTCATAATCTTCAGATATTTCTCTGAAATGTAGGGGTGACTGTTCCAAGCCTAGTCACGCCACTATTGCATTGTTAGCTTGTTTGTTGGTTGAAGCTGGGTTTTGTTGAAAAAGCACCGGTCCAGTAAGCAACTTGCCTCCAGCAGATGACAACAAATTCATTACGTGTTGTCTGGTGCATCCAGTTATAAATTATAATAATGGTCAGCGCCTATAAGTATACCAACATCTGTGAGACAGTCAGAATTTATTTTGTGATCTGCTAGCCTCATGCGGTTTCGTTAAAAAATATCTCGCAGTGCGAGCTA
>WNGS01109324.1:7671-60582 GCA_020271785.1 Procambarus virginalis | reverse complement strand
CAGAACAATGCACAAAAAAACACAAAATTATATACAGAAAAGAAACACAGGATACATACAAAAACGAAATAAGACATTAACAAGCAAAGAAGCAGCCCGAAGGGCCTCTGCAAAATATAAACAAGCGCACTAATAGCACACGAATACAAACAAACCGGAACAGGCCCATGCAGGAGCCAAGAGGAAACACCCACATGCACACACACAACGTCACCCCCCATGCATGCAGGCACCAGGTAAAGAGAGCCACACATACACCAGAGTAAACAAGGACTACTGATACTTCTTCGGAAACTGAGATGTCGGGAACTGTAAACATACGCCTCTCAAAGCAACTTGGCGTTCTCCGAAACCTGAAGACCGGGAGCAGCATATGGCCGAGTCTTAAGTCCGGCATACCCTGGACACTGTCCGGGTTGTGTCACTGACACAATGTCCTCGCGGAACCCAAACACAAATAGGATCCCACGGAACCGTGAGCACGCGCTCAGTAAATTCAATACGCACATTGAAAGAGCACGCACTTCCCCGGAGGCCAAGACAATAGGAAAGGGATTCACACTAGAGGGCCTGGTACAAGACAGCACACTCAGAGGCACACTGGGGGGCGCACAGGGCATTCTCTAGGACCCACCTCGGTCTCCTCACAGGCCTCCTCACTACTCACGGGATGATGCGCCCGCTGGGACCCACCCCCACAGTGAGCATTCTTCTTCAGCACCATAACGATACCACGGCCAGCACCAGTACCCACAGCATCGAGAGCAGGAAGAGCAACCACCTCCCACCGCGGAGAACTGCCCGCCGGAGGCAAAACCAAAGGCATGTCAGTGATACGGGCGCCGACATCACCAGCAACATCAGGCGCATGGACTTACGCCACCAACAACTGTGTAGAGAGCGAGGCATCCTGAACCAGCCTCTCGACACCCGAAGCCTCACAGTCACCCACATCCGCCCAGGCAGAAGACGAATTCCGGCATGCTTGGGCTCCAGCTGTACATCATTAGAGCCGGAGGCGGACCCAGAAACATGGGCCCCCACAAGCTGGGTGGACCGACGCACGACACAAGACGGCAGCAGCCTCAACCACAGGGGGAACCGGGCCGCACATAGCAGGAGGCATGTCTGCCACTCCACTACCCATCACAGTCAGGACACAAGTCCATGCGTAGCAGGAGACGAGGAAGAGGAGGGTGCCGACGATGTGCAGAGATCGCCTGAAAGACCCATGGGAGCAGCCAGAACAGCAACCAGAGCAAGAAGAACCGCCGACGGCGCCGCAACACCCGGAGGAGGGTCTGCAACATCCGGAGGCATACTTTGAGACGCAGCAGCGATTGGGACGTCCACCTCCTCACCCCTGAGTCCTCCTCCACCCTCCATGGGGGCCCGCCTCATGGACACTCACATATGTCATAGCACTGCTACGATCCGTAATGGACACACATCCGTGCCATCCTGCAGCTGCATGGTACTTCCCTTGTACCTCTGGAGAAAGTCACGGTACACCGCTTCCCCCACAAACTTTATAACTACACGGTGAGCAGTTACCAGCTCAACACCGTAGATCTCCATTACCTGGATATGGAGCATGTCACACATGACAAGTTCCACTACAGGACACCCCGCACCTCCAGAAAACTTCAATCTCATGGAGTTGACCCTTACAACAGGGGGAAGACGGCCGCCCATCACAAACGCGCCATGTCCACATCAACCAGGAGGGAACAGCAGGGAGCTTGGGTAGAGACAACCACACCCCCTGCTGACTAAAGCGGCAAACACCCCAACTACCAGAGAGGCCAGGCTACATGTCCGTACCTCATGGCTGCTAGGGCGCAACCAGAGCCGACCGTCCAATTGGTTGGACACCATTCCTTCTCACGTCCCATCCGAAATCCTTATCCTGACCCCTTCCAAGTCCTCTATGTCTTAATGGCTTGGCATCTTCCCTCACCCCTTACGGGCTTACTATAGCCCTTGCCACATGGACATTTCGTTCTGAGTTCATTTCGTTCTTTTATATACATCCACAATATCTAAAACAACAACACCTTCCCCTCATAATTCCCTCCCGTCCCTCTTTCCTAATTTATTACCTTCGTGCTGACTACCAAGCCAAGAGGAGCGGGAGGGAGGCGAGTCCGCCACTGTAGTCAGCTCCCAAGCACACGTCGGCGTTATGCTGTGTTGACCAGCAAAACTCCTGCAGTAGTTAACAACGGCTGCATTACCTTGTTTATAGCAACCAGGTTGTTTCCGTCTCATAACTCTTAAGTATTCCGACCCAATTACGTAACATTGATTGATTGATAAAGATTAAACCATCCAAGAGGTGGCACGGGCATGAATAGCCCGTAAGTTTTTTTATTTATAAAATAGGCCACAAAAATACAGTTAAAAAACTTACAAAAAACATGACAAAGAACAGTACAATGAACAGTAAGGAATCCGCATGTGCTACAAGCATGGCCCAAAACATAAAGGCAAGAACAGGCATCTATATAAATAAAAATGGAAATATTCGTTTGTGCATACCCGCTAATCTCCGAAAGTTCTTCACCGATTGCTTTGAAATGTTCACACAACGTTCCATTCGCATCCAAGCAGGTTTTATATACATACTATATAGAGGTCACGTCTGTGACGGTAAAAAAAAAAAACATGCTTTTCCTAAAAACTGTGTTTTTCATGTGAGGGAAATCTTCGAAACCTCTTTACCGATTGCATTGAAATTTTGACACAACGTTGCATTTGAATAGGCACGTCTTTTTATATATCTACTATATACATGGCTCACCTGTGACAGGAAAAAACATTTTTTTTTAAACAGCGACATCTGTTGGATGTAAGAGCAACACATGCTGTAATCTCCAAAAGTTCTTCATCAATTACTTTGAAAGTTTGCGACACTTTGCATTCGAATCAGCACGTCTTTTTATATACCTACCATATAGATGCCACTCCTGTGACAGGTAAAATCAATCGTTTTTTTTGTAAAATAGCACCATCTGTTGCACATAATAGCAACATGCACGCTATACTAAATATGTCACAAATTCCATTTCAATGTTTCCGAAAGAATTGATACATTTTATTTAATGGATTTCTATTTATTTAATTTTTTATTGAATTATTTTGTGTGACATTGTGTTGGAATTGAGCTGTGTTGTTTACCATACCATTCATTTTGTAAGTAGAAGAACAGATGCTGCACTTGTGACAGGCAAAACTGCTTTTCTTGAAAAACAGCACCATCTGTTGCATGTAAGAGCAACACACATGCTATACTAAATATGTCACAAATTCCATTTCAATGTTTCTGATTGCATTGATAAATTGAATTTTCATACATTTTGATTTATATTATTTTGATTTAAAAAAAATTGTGAATTGCATTGGAATTGGGCTGTGTTGTTTACCATACAATTTATTTCGTGAGTATTGTTTATTTAATTATTTTTTCATATTTTCATTTAATTTTTAACTGTTTTTCTTATATTTCAGTGATGGGAACATCAGATCACTTGATGTTCCCAATTTTCTGATGGGAACATTAGACTATTTGGGAAGGCATCAGACGAAGGAGTGGGGAATGGTGGGGATGATGAGAGGACGGAAGTGAGAGATGGTGAGGAGGGCGAGGGGATGGGGGAGTTTGGGATGGTGGGGACGAGGGGATGGGGGAATGGAGAATGGTGGGGAGGACAAAGGACAGGGGAGTGGGGAATGGTTGAGAGGCCGAGGAGACGAGTAAGGTGGGGAGGACATGGGGACAGGGAAGGTTGCTGTGGCTCAGCAACGCACATGCATGGCTGAGCCACAGAAACGCGTGGCTGGGTACTGCTAGTATAACATAAAGTGCAACACAAAAAGAAATACCAAACAAGCATAATACATAACACATAAAACATGGCATGTACACAAGAAGCACAAAGGGTATACACGGAAAAACATACAAAACATTAGGGACAAACCAAGCCAGAAGGGCCACAGATACAACGCAAAGAAAAAACACATACTAATACACAAACATGGGACACGCAGGCACCGGAAGAAAAAACAGCCAAACCCACACTCACAAACAGAAACAAATACCGGAATGCACAGGAACCAGGAACCAAGCACAGAACCACACCCAACACATGCATGAAAAAACACCGAAACATGCAGGAATCAGCAAAAATGGAAAAAATCACACGCAACAACAAAAACCAGAGTGCACACACACGGAGCAACACAAGAACACAACACACATGAAGCAGCACAAGAACACAACACACACGGAGCAACACAAGAACACAAAACACATGAAGTAGCACAAGAACACAACACACACGGAGCAACACAAGAACACAACACACACACAAACCACATTACACACCACCAAAGGGTTTCGAGGAGGGGAGAACAAACCCCCCCAACCCTACACACGCTTCCCCAACTAGTTTTTATGGGGATACTCCTTGCCTCCGGAAACCCGATACAGTATGCCTCTCAACGAAACCTCACAACAGGATGGTCCTTAGGAGAAAACCGCCCACGAGGGCAGTACATATCATCCGGAACCCAAGACACAAAGGCATGTATTCGAGAGACCCAAATAGTAGATGGGTAAGGGGGACCGCGCCACACGTTCCCACATGAGGGGTAGGTTGTCGATATCCAACACATCAACAGGCTGAATATTGTAACTAGGTGCGGCAGCCCTGGAAGGGGCAGCACCATGAGAGGCGGCACCACAGGGGGAAGCATGTCAGGGATAACATCCGGAATACCCACCCGCTCAGGTGCTGAACCCCTACAGCGGACATCCATTATGAGAACCACCACAAGGCCCCAGGATACACCATCATCCGCAGCATCTGTCACAGGAGGCAGGTCCGCCCCCCCCCCACACTGGGGACCCCACTGCAGGAGGAGGCACAGAGACACCCGCACCAGCATCGTCAGGAGGCACGTGAACCTCCTCCAATACTTTCTCAGGGCCCACACCGTCACCTGGCACCAAACCAGACCCTAGAGCACCAACATCGCCTCCACAGAGAAGGAGCCCTTAGAGTCTTCAGAGTCTCCATATTCATGCACAGCAGCCCACTCCTGAGGGGGGCGACACTCCCCGAACCGTCCGAGAATACTTGGTCACAGGTTGCTGGTCATCGGAAGTATCGCCACCAGCAGGAGCCATTGGTGGAGAGCCACTCGCCGACAGCACCATGCCTCGCAGGGCACGATGCCACAGCACAGCAGCCTCGAAGATGGAGGGCACAAGTCCACACTTCACAGCTGACACCGAAGACAGGGTAAGCACCGCCAGAGGAGGCGAAGGAACCGGCAGAGGAGAGGAAGCTGGCCGAGCTTGCATGCACCACCACCCCAGCACCCATGTCACCAGCTTCCCCCTCGGGCATGCAGGCCGATGAAACCGGCAACACCACAGGGGTAGCAGATGGCAGGGAAACCACCCTCACCACACTATCACAAGCAACAGGTCAGGAGCCACCAATGGGGGAAAGTCGTCCTCCCGAAACAAATTCACAAGAGCCACTGCCACACCAGTGCAGTCCGCCGCCTAGTGCCCCCTAATGCCACACTGGAAACATGTCCTGGGCTGTCCAGCTTAAAATGCGCGTATAGTGTAACCCATCAACGTGACAGTTGATGGGACAAGAGACTGAAGACGGAGAGCGATGGTCCGAGTCCCGTTCGAGACCCCCCGCCACCGGCTGGAAGAGATAGAATTCATTCATAGGGACACCATTGCCCGATATTACCTTGGGAGCAGCCCCACCGAGAACTCGAAGGGGATCCCATTCGCAGTGATACATATGTGAGGACACAACAACGATTTCAGACACAGTAACCATACCACCGTCAGCAGGAGGAAGAACGAGCGACCATCGTGACGGGCCACCAAATCTTGATAAACAGCCGGAGAGCTGAACTTCACAAGCGCTCGATGGTTCATGAGGAGTTGCACCCCACAAACATCCATCACATTCACCATAACATATCCAGGATAACCACTTCCACTGCTAGGTACGGCGCCCTGCCAGAGAATTCGAGGCTAATCTTCTCCGAACGACGGATAGGGGGAATGGGGGCCTCCATGACGCCATGCAAATGGCCGGAGGATCTGGACACACCAATAGCCGGAGCAACACAAGGAGCAGGCGATGAGTCACAGTAACGTGGCTAAAGTATGTTGACCAATCCACACACTAGAAGGTGAAGGGACGACAGACGTTTCGGTACGTCCTGGACCATTCTCAAGTCGATTGTCTTGAGAATGGTCTTGAGGATTGTCACAATCGACCTGAGAATGGTCCAGGACCGACCGAAACGTCGTCGTCCCTTCACCATTTAGTGTGTGGATTGGTCAACAAGGAGCAGGTCGCTACACAAACCCTGACCCGGCGCTGGTCAGCCAGCCAATCCCACAATTTGGCATTTCTTGAATATATTGAACGTTGGAAGTGAGGTGGTTAGCCTGCAGAAGATTCCATAATCAACGTAAGAAATTAATCCCTTAATGGCAAATTAAAGTTAACGGTTGATAAAGATGGGTTTACTAATTACATTACAAATATGTGATTCCCTGTCTAATTCGGAATTTGCCAGAAGGCAGGAGTGCCGGCAAATTAAGATTCATCTTGATACCACTCAACTTTCCTTGAGTCTACTCGCTCATGACTAGAGTATAGAAATCAGAAAAATATATATTTACTACTGCAGTATGTATAAACTAATATAAGGATATATGATATTTTTCATGTTTTGTCATTCAAAATAGCACCTGGTACTGATGTGACAGCATTAGTTATGTGGCTATATGAAGATTTACAGGTTGTGGCCTAGGATACCCAATGGGAGATGACTTGTTATGTCACATATCCCATTTACAGTGGAGAAAAAATATTCCTTTACACCTCTGGTACTTGGAACGTGTAACATGACAACGCCGCGTTTGTTGTTGTTGCAATCCGACCTCGACTAAAGTCCATTACATCCAGCAGTCGACCCCACATTCCTATTTATAAATGTTTACATGCTGTTTATTCAAAACAGGAATTTTCTCATATATAAATTAATGTTATAATATGTTATCATATTGTTCATATATAGGCATAGGTTAGGTATTTTGGTTCTGTTGGCGATTATTTGTATTTGTAGTGCGCGTGGAGAATCATTTAGAGCATTGTGGTTCGAACAAAATTCGTCAGTGAAGCACTTGTTTCGGAAGTGTTCACAGGACATCAGTTGTAAGTCGTGTGTAAACCGTTTTTCGTTCATAAACCAGCCCGTCCTTCAAAGACCCAAAAGTGATTCCATGCACCCACCAACCCCCCTGTTTATGAATGAAAAACGGTTTACACACGACTCACAACTGATGGTTGTTTATTAGTATAACACTTCGATTAATAAATCCCAGTGTCTTTCGACTTCACGATCTCACCACCATCTAGCTCGTTTCTTGTAACTATCATCATTGCCTAGAATCAAAACCTTACATTTATCAGCATTAAACTGCATCTGCCAATCTTTTGACCATTTCAAAACCCTATTTAGATCGTCTTGAAGTGATAAAGTCTTTTTCCGTGTTTATTTTCCCTCCCGATTTTTGTATCATCGGCAAAATTGCAAATATTGCTGCTCAAACCAGAATCTAAATCATTTATATATATTATGAATAACAGAGGTCCCAAGACAGAGCCTTGAGGCACTCCACTAACAACATTTTCCCAGTCTGACTTAACCCCATTTATACTAACTCTTTGTTTCCTTTGGTATAGTCATGCCCTAATCCAACTTAATATAGTATCCCTAATGCAGGCAATTAGTCACAATAACGTGGCTGAAGTATGTTGACTAATCCACACACTAGAAAATGAAGGGATGACGACGTTTCGGTCTGTCCTGAACCATTCTCAAGTCGATTGTGTATTGTGTATTAGTATTCCTAATACTATGAACCTCAATGTTTTTAATCAGTCTTTCATGTGGCACTGTATCAAAAGCTTTGCTTTGCTGTGTCAAGGTACACAACATCACAAACCTTATCACTATCAACTTCCTCAATTATGCTGGAATGAAATGATAGCACATTTGCTAAACTTGAACGGCTATTTGTAAATCGATGTTGTGAATCATTTATTAATTTATGTTTTTTCAAGACGAAGACGAATGATATTTGCAATTATCGATTCAAATAACTTTCCCACAATAGACGTAAAGCTAATTGCCTGATAGTTTGATGCAGGTGATCTATCTCCTTTCTTGAAAATTGGAAACATATTAGCAACCTTCCACGACTCTGGCACTCTGCCTGACTCTAATGATTTATTAAATATGGTAGATAATGGCTCGCAAAACTCCTCTTTGCATTCCTCAAGCACCCTGACAAAAACTTCGTCTGGCCCAGGGGATTTGTTTGGCTTGAGTTTCACTATTTGTTTAATAACATTCTCCTTGGTAACTATTAAATTAGTCAACAGGTCCTCTTCCTCACTCACACAGACGAGTTCAGCTGGAGGCATAAAATTAAGTTCCTCTTTAGTAAATACAGAGATAAAATATTTATTAAAAATACCACTCATCTCTTCGTTGTTATCTGTTATCTGACCTGGTCTAACTGGTCAGACCAGTTATCTGACATTAAAAACTGTCCCAGTTTTTAATGGACCTATACTTTCCCTAATTTTTGTTCGATATAACTGAAAAAAGGTAGGATTTGTCTTTGCTTCCCATGCTTTGCGAACTTCATAGTTTCTTTCTGCCCTCCTTGTCTCTTTTTTAACATTTCTAACCAGTTGGACGAATTCTTGTTCTAAACTGACTTCCCCGTTATTCATCCTTTTGTACCAAGCTCTCATTCTACCAATAAGGTTCTTCAGATAGTTTGTTATCCCTTTTGGGTCATTTGGATTCGATCTATTCAATTTGTATGGTAGACTATGTTCCTGTGCTTTGCTTAGAATATTTTTAAATAAGTAATATTTTGAATCCGCATCGAAATCCCTTTTTACATCACCCGTTGCTGGGTTCACGTCACGCTCCAAGACCCACCCCCATGCACAAGACTTTCCAATCTTTTTCACTAAAAAAAAATTTAGGCTATTAAAATCAGCTTTTCGAAAATCTGACAGTTTAACAAAAATTTTCCCTACAAATCTATTTCACTCTATACTAAATCTGATTTTTTTGTGATCACTGTTCCCTAGATCACTCCCTATTTCAATGTCATTAATTTGTGTTTCCCTGTTAGTTAATACTAAGTCTAAAATATTATTTTCCTGTGTTGGTTCCTTAATGTTATGCATAAGAAACCAATTGTCAATTAATTCTAGAAAATCTTCTACTTCATTATTCCCTTTTCAGTTTAACCGGTTTATTCCAATAAAATTAAAGTCACCCATGACAAAAATACTGTTAGACCTAGATGCTCTAGATATTTCACCCCACAGATGCCTTGCTTCCATTCTGATTAAGTTTGGTGGCCTGTATATAACTCCTATTATAAGACTATTTGCATTTTCGTTTAATTCTAGCCAAATAGTTTCTGTGTGTGGCTCAGTTTTGAACCCTTGATGAGACTACATTTCAGATTTTCCCTAACATATATGACTACTCCCCCCTCCTCGTCTAGTATATCTATCTGTTGGAAATACTTTCAATCCATTTATTTGATATTCAGCTAACAGTTCCCTATTTTCTACATTCATCCACGTTTCGGTACGTGCAATTTTTTTTTTCTGTGCAGACAAGAGCATTTTTTTTTTAGATATATACAAGAGTTGTTACATTCTTGTACAAAACAAGAATGTACAAAAACAAAACAAAACCCTCCCACCACAGGTTCCAACGAGTTCGCAACAGCAACAACCCTTGCCCTAGAAAGATGCACCCCATCCAGAGCATACATGTCATTTCTTCCATAGAAGTGTTCCCAGTTATCTATTAATGATATTGCATTTGATTTGCAATATTTGTCCAGTTGGTAATTGACACCAAGTGCCATTGACAACCATTCATTTCCAACTTCCTTTCTTGGAAGAATGCCACATATGATTGGGATTCCTCCCTTGCTCCTAACTAATTCTATGTCTGTCTTAAACCTCTGTATCCGTTCCTCACTCCTAACTCGTCCAACATCATTTACAACTGCACTGATACAAATAATGGGTTTGTTCTCATTTCCAGCCATAATATCATTCATGTGTTTTTACAACATCACCAATTCCAGCTTCCGCATAGCAATCCCTTAACCTGTTCCCCCTGTCTCTGACACAAAAAGCTCTACCCAGATACTTCACCTGAGAATCTCTAACAACCAAAATTCGCTTAGGTACTTCTTTTACTTCGTGAGCACATTGAAGAAATTGCTCTCCCTTCGTTGTCTTGACTTTCGTGGGAACTACAGTCTCCCCACAGCATTAGTCTCCCAGGACAGCGAATGGGTTGGAAGTCTTTATGACATCTGTATGCGGCTTTGTTAGTCTTCTTATGGTCCCTGTCCTTTACAACATTCCAAGATGATGACTTTCTACTGCTGTGCTCCCTATTTGCTTCTTCTTGTCACTGTTTTGTCTGCTTTAGCTCCTTCATCTGTCGTATCTCCTCCCACAGTGAATCCACCTCTGCCCTCAGAGCTCCACATAGCTCCCTCACTAGCACCAGTTCACTCACTACAACTTCCATTTTCAGTATCAGAACAATAAGCACAGTGAGAGGGTGTGTAGCTCCAGCTACACACCCTCTCACTGTGACTAACTGCGCCTTTGGAGGCCTGGTCGAGGACCGGGCCACGGGGACGCCTAGCCTGGAAACCATCTCAAGGTAACTCAGCCCGTCCTCGACTGAAGTCCATTACATCCTGCGGTCGACCCCACAGATGCATTCATGAACCTTTACATGCTGTTCATTCAAAACAGGAAATTTCTCAGAAATAATTTAATATTATAATATATTAGCGTATTGTCTCTATATAGGCATAGGTTAGCTTAGGTTAGGTGTTTAGGTTCTGTTGGTGACTTTTTGTATTTGTAGTACGTGGTTGAAGCATTTACAGCATTGTGGTTCGAACAACATTTAACAGTGAAGCACTTGTTCCGGAAGTGTTCGAACGAAATCAGTTGTGTCATGTGTAAACCGTTTTTCATCCATAAACAGGGGGGTTTGGCGGGTGCATGGAATCACTTTTAGGTCTTTGTTTGGAGGACGGGCTGTTTATAGCGATATTGTTCGAACTAAAGTCGTCAGAAAAGCACTTGATCGAGAAGTGTTCGGACGTCATCAGTTGTGAGTCGTGTGTAAACCGTTTTTCATTCATAAACAAGGGGTTTGGCGGATGTATGGAAGGGAAGGGAATTGTCAGGAGAAAGCGCCAAGCCATTAAAACTATATAGCACTGGGAAGGGGTCGGGATAAGGATTTGGGACGGAACGGGGTGAAAGGAATGGTGCCCAACCACTTGTACGGTCGGGGACTCAACGCCGACCTGCATGAAGCGAGACCATCGCTCTACCGTCCAGTCCAAGTAGTTGGAAGGCGGGTGTATAGATTGGACTTTGCCCTTTGTTTATAAGGATGCAGCCCATCGCTGTCCCAGTTGCTCCCGTTGGTCTTCCGGATTGTCTCTGCGAGTCATCGACGTCTTCATCTTCCTCGTCTCCTGCACCTGCGACTGGCCCTGCATCCTCGCCAGGTGTCACGGCTGTACTGGGTGCTGGGGGGGGGGGAGGCTGCAGAGCATCCTGATGTGTGTGTGGCCCAGTTCCCCTTGTGGTTGAGGCTGCTGCCGTTCTGCGACGGGCATCGGTTCGCGCGGATTGTGAAGCCCATGGTTCTGGATCCGCCTCCGACTCTGAGGATGTGCGGCCGGAGCCCAAGCGTTCCTGGCGTTCTTCTACTGCCTGGGCTGATGTGGGGGATTTCGACGCCGGTGGGTCTTCGGGCAATGATGTTGTGGTTCCAAGTGCTTCGTGCTCTACGTCGATGGTAGTTGCTGACGTCCATGTTCCTGCTGATGACAATGTTTGTGCATATGATTTACCTCCTGTTCTTTCTTCTGCAGAAGGTTCTCTGCAGTGGGGGGTGGTCGCTCCTACGGACGTGGGAGGTGAGGGTGCTGGTGCGAGCCGTGGCCCCGTGCTGGTGCTGAAGAACGATGCCCGGCGTGGTGGGTCCCTGCAATTGCAATATCCGGTGGTTGAAGCGGGGCCCTGTGAGGCAGCCAGGGAGGCTCCCAGTGCGCTGCCCATTGCCCGGCCCCGTGAGAAGAAGCCCCTCCCTCTCGTATTGGCTTCCGGCGTGATGTATAACGATAATAACCCCTTGTTGGGTGTGTGTGAGTGGTGGTGGTTGTGTGCTGGGTGTGTGTAAGTGGTGATGGTGGTGTGTTGGGCGTGTGTGAGTGGTGGAGGTGGAGTGTGGGGTGTGTGTGAGCGGTGTGTTGTTTTGGGTTAAGAAATGATTCAAAGATGATTTACATAACTATTTTTAGTAGTGTGAAGTGAAATGTTAGTTAAGAAGGATTGCGAAAAGATTAAAATTAGTTAATATTTAACTTTGTAAAGCCTTCATTTTTTAGGAATATTGTTAGTATGAAATAAGGAGTTGATGAGCAGAAATACACCGACGTTGTTTCGCAATTATATTCGATATATGAATAAATAAAATACTTTGTAGCTAAACTATATAATTTGAACTAACTAAAATTTGTTTGGTGACAAAAACAGTAATGCCACATATGCAGATAATACATATAACAATGAACTAGTTACTGAATGGAAGAAACAACAAAAACAGAGATATTGAAAAGAGCATGAACTGAACTTGGAAAGAAATGAGAAGAATATGAACTGAACTGACTGAGAACATGTAAGAACCAGTAAGAATAAGAAAAGAGAACAGAGAACATGCAAAGAATATGAAGCGAAGCATCTGAGAACATGAATAACGTGTAATAAGTTATACACTGAGCATGTAAGAATCAGAAAAGAGAGCAGAGAACATGTGAAGAACAAGAAATTAAATAGCTGAGAACATGAATAACGTGTAACAAGTTGTACAGAGAACATGTAAGAATATGTAAGAATATACTAAGAAGGAGAAAGAGTATGTAAGAATATACTAAGAAGGAGAAAGAATATGTAAGAACACAATGAGAATGTGTAAGATCATGTAAAAACAACTGAGAACTCCTCATTCACCCTTCGAGGTGGAGATAAGCATAACAAAATAATATCATCACACTCTTTTAATCTAGGTAAATCTGTACTATCTATCCGTGGCTAGAAAAACTACTTCTTAATGGAAGTTACATAGAATATGAAGATTACAAATGATTGTGACTTCACAACGACCTGACTTAGGAAGTTTAACACTAAGTACTGTTAAAATATGATGCAAGAACGTCGTCGTTGACTATTGAAGTAGCGTTTGTACTTAAGATATGGTATGAAATGATTGTCTTAAGATGATTAAGGTAGTAGGTTGTCGCACTGGAACGTAGCCTCACATGCATGAAAATGAATTTTAAAGTAGGCTTATTAAAAAAACGATTGACAAGCTTTCTTTGAGGACTTAGAATCTTTCTTTGATGCTCTCAGGTGCGTTAGAGAATAAGCTTAATGGATCTGGGAATAACATTGATCGCTTGAGAATAACCTTGAGGTGATGAAGAGTAAACTTGATGTTAATGAGTGTAGCCTTGATGATATGGAGGTAAACTTTGATGACATGGAGGAAAACATTGATGACATTGAGGTAAACTTTGATGACAGACTGTATTCTTGATAACTCGAATATACTTGATGATATTGAGTGAAATTCTGATGTAATAGATTATCTCTCTGATGATAGAAAGTATCCTTGGTGACTCGAAGAGTGAACTTGTTAATACTGAGTGAAACGTTAGAGTGTAAAGATGAATCGTAGAGTAAGTTAGTATATAAATATTATAAAAAAAACAACTTTGTCGATTTTTCTTACTCCACAAAGAATAATGATAGTTAAGAAAAATTCCTATGACCATTTGTAATGGTTATTTAGTTAAGAATGGTTAAGCAAGGATTGTTTAGTATAACTGATACTGTATAAAGCGTAGTTTGTTTAAGAAGAGTTAGTAATGAATAATAAGTTGATAAGCACAAAAGCATTGTTATACTTTTTTGAAAATCGCAGTGTTTGACATATCATAGGGCATTAATGACCAATTTCTAATAACTCACATAATTAGTGCTAGAACTAGGTGGTAGGGGGGGGGGGGTTCTTATGAATTATCCTGTCTGTAATGGATTAGCCGAGGTCACAAGTGGACGCACACTACTTGTGTGACAATTATAAAAGTTCTCTATTTATATTCTCATGGTGTGTATTTCAGTTTGTGAAAGCAATGATACGTTTGACTTGGTAAAACGTTATCTTAATAATGTTTAGTTTGAAAGACTTTGTGATAAAAGTAAAGATTAAATTAGTTTGGAAAGTACAGTTCAGTCAGTACACATAGACGAACGACTCGCCCGTTCACAGCTCAACCTCGCTCATCGGTGCACACTCTCTGACTCCTCCATCAGTCTTCACTTGCAGAAATACTCCAACTAATGCAAAATCCGCCGATACCAGGGAGGATAAACACAGAATCTTTGTTGCTTAAAAGCAATGCTGGAATATAATCTTTGTTGCTTAAAAAGCAATGCGGGAATATAATCTTTGTTGCTTAAAAAGCAATGCTGGAATATAATCTTTGTTGCTTAAAAAGCAATGCTGGAATATAATCTTTGTTGCTTAAAAAGCAATGCTGGAATATAATCTTGTTGTTGCTTAAAAAGCAATGCTGGAATATACAGATCAATAAACTTGATAACTTTTATAAGTCATAAACACAAAGATGCTTAGAGATATTTTGTTTGCTTGATGTGAAAAAAGAGTTGTAGTCGGTGTTTGATACAAAACATGTTACTGACTGTAGAATGAGGTAGAAACTAGGCAAGGATGAATTGAATTGTTTGATACTATACAAACAGTATAGACCTTGAAAGATTGAGTTGGTAAGATATATAACTCATAAACACAAATATACCCAGAGGGTATGAGAGAAGGTTACCACACACATCCGCATGTGGTGAGGGGCCGGTATGATGGGCGGGGGCAGATGGTGTTCATCCCCTCCAAAGACTGGGACCTCTGTGGTCATTGATCCCTGATTTTGTAACCTGCGGATCTGTGACTGGAGGCAAAAAAAAAATCTCTAAGTTATCCTAATCATATAACTACGATTCCCTACACCGAAAGAATAGGAGTTTACTGTTCAAAAACTATGACTGTATAAAACTAGTAAGATCCGGTACAAGAGCTGGTCTCTAAAAATACATTAGTTAACCCTCATATAATTTCACCACCGAGAGGGGGAAAGGTAACCGGAAACTACACCAGGTCGAGCACGCACGCAAGTGCTCTTTCTCAATTGCAGGCGATTAATCACTCTCATTCGTCATGTCATCCATCTGTCTCCATCTCCGCCGATGGAGATGGATGTACGTCTCCTTTTCCCCCTCTACGTCTCCTTTTCCCCTCTAACGTCTCCTTTTTCCCCTACGAGGAGTGGTGCTGTGATGGGTGAGTGGTGGTGGTGTGTTGGGTGTGTGTGAGTGGTGGTGCTGTGATGGGTGTGTGTGTGAGTGGTGGTGCTGTGTTGGNAATATACACCTGGAAGATACTAGAGGGCCAAGTACCAAATCTACACAGTAAAATAACAACATACTGGAGTGAACGATATGGAAGAAAATGCAGAATAGAACCAGTGAAGAGCAGGGGTGCCATAGGCACAATCAGAGAACACTGAATAAACATCAGAGGTCCACGGTTGTTCAACACCCTTCCAGCGAGCATAAGAAATATTGCCGGAACAACCGTGGACATCTTCAAGAGGAAACTAGATTTATTCCTCCAAGGAGTGCCGAACCAACTGGGCTGTGGTGGGTATGTGGGCGTGCGGGCTGCTCCAAGCAACATCCTTGTGGACCAAACTGTTACAAGTCAAGCCTGGCCTCGGCCGGGCTTGGGAGTTGAAGAACTCCCAGAACCCCATCAACCAGGTAATAGGTGAACTGCCAAGAATTAAGAAGATGGTCAATGTAGTCCCAATATAGAAGAAGGGTGATATGCACGAGGCACTGAACTATTGGCCAGTGTCCCAAACTTGCATACCATGCAAGATGATGGAGAAAATTGTGCAAAAACACTAGTGGAACATCTGGAAAGAAAGAACTTTGTAACACAACAGCAGCATGGGTTCAGGGATGGCAAGTCATGCCTCACAGGATTAATTAAATTCTACGACAAGGCAACTCAATTCAGGCAAGATAGAGAGGGCTGGGCAGACAACATATTTTTGGATGGCCGCAAACCTTTGACACAGTACCATATAAGAGACTAGTGCACAAACTGGAGATGCAGGCAGGAATGAAAGAGAAGGTACTCCACTGGATAAGGGAACCTAAGCAGCAGACAACAGCGAGTCATTGTGATAAGTGAGGTCTCAGATTGGCGAGACGTCAGCAGTGGAGTCCCGCAGGGTTCAGTCCTTGGACCTATACTGTTTCTGATATATGTAAATGATCTCCCAGAGGGTACAAAATCGTTCCTATCATTGTTTGCTGATGATGAAAAGATTATTGAGGAGGATTAAAACAGAGGAAGATAGTATGAGGCTACAAGATGGCCTAGACAAACTGAATGAATGGTCCAACAATAGGCTACTAAAGTTCAACCTGAGTAAATGTAAGGTAATGAAACTAGGCAGTGGAAACAGGAGGCCAGACACAAGATACTGAATGGGAGAAGAAGTCCCTCATGAAACGGACAGAGAAAAAGATCTAGAAGTTGATATCACACCAAACATGTCTTCTGAAGACCACATAACAAGAATAACATCAGAGGCGTATGCAAGTCTGGGTAACATCAGAACTGCCTTGAGGAACCTGTGTAAGGAATCATTCAGAACCTAGTACACCACACATGTGAGACCAATCCTGGAGTATGCGGCCCCAGCATGGAGCATAGTCCCAGAACTAAGAGGCATGAGTTACGAGGATAGGCTGCGAGAAATGCACCTCACTACTCTGGAAGATAGAAGAGTAAGTGGAGACATGATCATTTCCTACAAAATTCTGAGAGGTATTGATAGGGTAGATAACAGATAAACTGTTTAACACGAGGGGTAAGCGAACAATGGGACACAGGTGGAAACTGAGTACCCAAACGAGCCTCAGGGACTTTAGAAAGAACTTTTCAGTGTCAGAGTAGTTAACAAGTGGAATGCATTAGGCATTCCAACGAGAATGAATTAGGTTTGTAAGTAACAACAACACGGTTTTAGAAAAGAGAAAGCATGCCTGAAGTACCTCGTAGAGTTTTATGATAAGGAAGCGAAAATAAGGCAAGACAGAGAGGAATGCATATTTCATATTGCATATTTCTGGACTGCCAAAAAGCCTTTGATACAGTACCATGCAGAAGGCTACCATACAAACTTGAGAGGCAGGCGGGAGTAGACAGAAACCAACACTCATGAGTATGGAATTACCTGACAAACAGGTGTCAGAGAGTGACAGTGAGAGGCGAGGAGTCGGACTGGCGTAGAGTAACAAGCGGGGTGCCTCAAGGATCGGTGCTGGGTCCCATACTATTCCTTATTAATGTAAATGCCTTGATTGCAGGAGTTGAGTTTTTTTTTATGTCAATGTTTGCAGATGATGTAAAATTAATGAGGAGAGTTGAGACAGATGAGCATTGTATGATTCTACAAGATATTCTACATATACGATGAAAGGAAACTACCTCCTTATAACGTCTAGAGAAAAAGACCTGGGAGTAGATATCTACAAGATATTCTACAATATACGATGAAAGGAAACTACCTCCTTATAACGTCTAAAGAAAAAGACCTGGGAGTAGATATATCACCAAACCTAACTCCAGATGCTAATATAAATAAAATAACGTCAGCCGCATACTCTACTCTTGCAAAAGTCAGAACATCCTTCAGAAACTTGAATAAGGAGGCTTTTAGATCACTGTATACCGCCTATGTGAGGCCAGTCTTAGAGAATGCTGCCCCATCTTGGAACCCCTATCTTAAAAAACACATAAGATAGCTCGAAAAGATGCAAAAGTTTGCAACGAGACTCGTCCCGGAGCTGCGAAGGATAAGGTACGAAGACAGACTGAAGGAACCAAACCTGACGACGTTGGAAAGGTGGAGAGAGAGAGGAGGGAGGACATGACACAGTCGTATAAAATACTTAGATGGATTGACAAGGTGGAAACAGAGGAAATGTTTACAATGAATAACAATAGAATAAGGGAGCATAGTTGGAAGCTTGAGACTCAGATGTGTCATAGAGATGTTAGAAAGTTTTGTTTTAGCTTAATGGTAGTGAGTAAATGGAATGACCCCAATGAGCAGATTGTAGAGGCTAACACTATTCATAATTTTAAAAGCAGGAATGATGGAGTCATTGCCTAAAGCAATGGAGTCATTGCCTAAAGCGTTGGCTGCCTAAAGCCAACATTGCTTTAGGCAGCCAACGGCTAGAAAGGCGGAATTCAAGAGCTAGAGCTCGATTCTGAAGGCACAAATAGGTGAGTAAACACACACACACACACACATGTACCTGTACACCTGTTGATTGACGGTTGAGAGGCGGGACCAAAGAGCCAGAGCTCAACCCCCGCAAGCACAATTAGGTGAGTACACACACACACACAAACACATACACACACACACACACACACACATACACACACACACACACACACATACATACACACACACACACACATACATACACACACACACACATACGTACACACACACACATACATACACACACACACACACACACACACACACACACACACACACACCACACACACACACACACACACACACACACACACACACACACACACACACACACACACACACACACGTCACTATTACAATTCCCATACATATCCTAATCGTCATCCGCACGCCGAATCACCTCAAACGTCATACACAAACACCACACCCACCAAATTAAAACACTACTGCACAACTCTCCTGCATTACACACATCACACTCGCCAAACACTCTACTACCCTGCCCCAGTCTCACCCACCACCAAGCCGGATTCTCTTCCAAAAGAGTAGCCAAACGGAGCAAACCTTGCCGCTTATATTTGTCAAAATTTGTTGTTCCTACCGCCTTAGAGGCTGTCTAACGAAGACGTAGCACTGAGTCCTAATGGTGTGTAAACACTGGTTCACTCTTGACGACCTTCGTTATGTAGAATGTGAGTACACTTATGCGTTCATCTGACTTATTCATGCTTCCTTTGTTATGCCAATTAGCATCTGGGCAAATATGGCCATGAAGGCTATGAAGGAAGATGTGACGATAAAGAATATTTTATGAGCCAGGAGGTTTGGTCATGTTGGCCAAGGTCTCCAGTGATTTTTCTTTTTAATATGTCAGCAACTCTCTCTCTCACTTTCTCTCTGTCTGTCTGTCTGTCTGTCTGTCTGTCTGTCTCTCTCTCTCTCTCTCTCTCTCACACACACACACACACACACATGCACACATACACACATGCAAGAAGCCCCCCACAACTCACACTCACACGTCTGTTAGAATTAATTTCCCCATATCTTATATTAAATAGATTTTAACCTTCAAAATAAATCACTTTCTTAAGAGTTTCGTTTTCTTCCTCTTCTTATAAAATTTGATAAGTTAGTTAAATTATTTCCACATTTAAGCACTAATAATATTTACTTATAAACAATGAAAGTGAAGGAAGGTCGCCATTTTTATGTTTATTAAAAAACAAATGTTGTGATGTAACCGGCATCTTTTCACATGGAACTGTATACATTGTTCAGTTCATGCACAGCACCGTGAGAAAAGATTCAGGTTACATACGAAAATTAGCTTTTTAATATAATTAAACATAAATTGGGTCTTTCCTTCACCTGCATTGAATCACTACGGCATTGTAATAAATTTCTCTATAAATAACTATTGAAATGTAATCAATGGAAATTATATGACTAGTCCTCAGTTACAATCGTGGAACTGTGCAGTATCATATTGTGGCTGACGCAATGCTGTCTCTAAAACATATTGTTGCTAAATCCACACTGCGAGACGATTGAGGGATTGTAGTTGTTCCGTTCAATCTCTATATTAAATTAAGGTACGGAGATTGAAATTAATATTTAATAGGTCTGTCTAGTTCTAGTGAATAATATTAATTCGACTTCTGAATTCATAAGAATTTAGCGACCACAATTAATTTATTGGAGCCTAACCACTAGGGCTGGACGGTAGAGCGACCATCTTGTGTCATGCTGGTCGTTCAATCCTGACCGTCCAAGTTTTTTTTTTACATGCAAGCACGCAATTAAATACAATAAAACAAACACAAAACAGAATACAATGTAAACATGCTAGCAAAGAATGACAAGAAAACAAAACATAGTAACAGATTAAACAAATCAAAGAGAGAAGCACCGGCCTGAAGGACCGACTACAAGCACAACAGGAAGTACAACATGAATGATAACAATACAAAAATCAAAGGAATAAAGCACATAACCACCGGCCTGAAGGTGCCGCCAGCAAAACAGTAACATGAAGTACCACCACACCGCAGGACACAAGAGAAAACAGAATACAGTAACAAAATAATATGGCAAAGACCAATACAGAACAATGCACAAAAAAACACAGAAATTATATACAGAAAAGAAACACAGGATACATACAAAAACGAATAAGACATTAACAAGCAAAGAAGCAGCCCGAAGGGCCTCTGCATAATATAAACAAGCGCACTAATAGCACACGAATACACAAACAAACCGGAACAGGCCCATGCAGGAGCCAAGAGGAAACACCCACATGCACACACACAACGTCACCCCCCATGCATGCAGGCACCAGGTAAAGAGAGCCACACATACACCAGAGTAAACAAGGACTACTGATACTTCTTCGGAAACTGAGATGTCGGGAACTGTAAACAATACGCCTCTCAAAGCAACTTGGCGTTCTCCGAAACCTGAAGACCGGGAGCAGCATTTGGCCGAGTCATTAAGTCCGGCATACCCTGGACACTGTCCGGGTTGTGTCACTGACACAATGTCCTCGCGGAACCCAAACACAAATAGGATCCCACGGAACCGTGAGCACGCACTCAGTAAATTCAATACGCACACTGGAAAGAGCACGCACTTCCCCGGAGGCCAAGACAATAGGAAAGGGATTCACACTAGAGGGCCTGGTACATGACAGCACACTCAGAGGCACACTGGGGGGCGCACAGGGCATTCTCTAGGACCCACCTCGGTCTCCTCACAGGCCTCCTCACTACTCACGGGATGATGCGCCCGCTGGGACCCACCCCCACAGTGAGCATTCTTCTTCAGCACCATAACGATACCACGGCCAGCACCAGTACCCACAGCATCGAGAGCAGGAAGAGCAACCACCTCCCACCGCGGAGAACTGCCCGCCGGAGGCAAAACCAAAGGCATGTCAGTGATACGGGCGCCGACATCACCAGCAACATCAGGCGCATGGACTTACGCCACCAACAACTGTGTAGAGAGCGAGGCATCCTGAACCAGCCTCTCGACACCCGAAGCCTCACAGTCACCCACATCCGCCCAGGCAGAAGACGAATTCCGGGCATGCTTGGGCTCCAGCTGTACATCATTAGAGCCGGAGGCGGACCCAGAAACATGGGCCCCCACAAGCTGGGTGGACCGACGCACGACACAAGACGGCAGCAGCCTCAACCACAGGGGGAACCGGGCCGCACATAGCAGGAGGCATGTCTGCCACTCCACTACCCATCACAGTCAGGACACAAGTCGTGGACACAGGTCCATGCGTAGCAGGAGACGAGGAAGAGGAGGGTGCCGACGATGTGCAGAGATCGCCTGAAAGACCCATGGGAGCAGCCAGAACAGCAACCAGAGCAAGAAGAACCGCCGACGGCGTCGCAACACCCGGAGGAGGGTCTGCAACATCCGGAGGCATACTTTGAGACGCAGTGGGAGTCTCAGCAGCGATTGGGACGTCCACCTCCTCACCCCTGAGTCCTCCTCCACCCTCCATGGGGGCCCGCCCCATGGACACTCACATATGTCATAGCACTGCTACGATCCGTAATGGACACACATCCGGTGCCATCCTGCAGCTGCATGGTACTTCCCTTGTACCTCTGGAGAAAGTCACGGTACACCGCTTCCCCCCACAAACTTTATAACTACACGGTGAGCAGTTACCAGCTCAACACCGTAGATCTCCATTACCTGGATATGGAGCATGTCACACATGACAAGTTCCACTACAGGACACCCCGCACCTCCAGAAAACTTCAATCTCACGGAGTTGACCCTTACAACAGGGGGAAGACGGCCGCCCATCACAAACGCGCCATGTCCACATCAACCAGGAGGGAACAGCAGGGAGCTTGGGTAGAGACAACCACACCCCCTGCTGACTAAAGCGGCAAACACCCCAACTACCAGAGAGGCCAGGCTACATGTCCGTACCTCATGGCTGCTAGGGCGCAACCAGAGCCGACCGTCCAATTGGTTGGACACCATTCCTTCTCACGTCCCATCCGAAATCCTTATCCTGACCCCTTCCAAGTCCTCTATGTCTTAATGGCTTGGCATCTTCCCTCACCCCCTTACGGGCTTACTATAGCCCTTGCCACATGGACATTTCGTTCTGAGTTTCATTTCGTTCTTTTATATACATCCACAATATCTAAAACAACAACACCTTCCCCTCATAATTCCCTCCCGTCCCTCTTTCCTAATTTATTAACCTTCGTGCTGACTACCAAGCCAAGAGGAGCGGAGGGAGGCGAGTCCGCCACTGTAGTCAGCTCCCAAGCACACGTCGGCGTTATGCTGTGTTGACCAGCAAAACTCCTGCAGTAGTTAACAACGGCTGCATTACCTTGTTTATAGCAACCAGGTTGTTTCCGTCTCATAACTCTTAAGTATTCCGACCCAATTACGTAACATTGATTGATTGATAAAGATTAAACCATCCAAGAGGTGGCACGGGCATGAATAGCCCGTAAGTTTTTTTATTTATAAAATAGGCCACAAAAAATACAGTTAAAAAACTTACAAAAACATGACAAAGAACAGTACAATGAACAGTAAGGAATCCGCATGTGCTACAAGCATGGCCAAAACATAAAGGCAAGAACAGGCATCTATATAAATAAAAATGGAAATATTCGTTTGTGCATACCCGCTAATCTCCGAAAGTTCTTCACCGATTGCTTTGAAATGTTCACACAACGTTCCATTCGCATCCAAGCAGGTTTTTATATACATACTATATAGAGGTCACGTCTGTGACGGTAAAAAAAAAAAACATGCTTTTCCTAAAAACTGTGTTTTTCATGTGAGGGAATCTTCGAAACCTCTTTACCGATTGCATTGAAATTTTGACACAACGTTGCATTTGAATAGGCACGTCTTTTTATATATCTACTATATACATGTCTCACCTGTGACAGGAAAAAAACATTTTTTTTTAAAACAGCGACATCTGTTGGATGTAAGAGCAACACATGCTGTAATCTCCAAAAGTTCTTCATCAATTACTTTGAAAGTTTGCGACACTTTGCATTCGAATCAGCACGTCTTTTTATATACCTACCATATAGATGCCACTCCTGTGACAGGTAAAATCAATCGTTTTTTTTGTAAAATAGCACCATCTGTTGCACATAATAGCAACATGCACGCTATACTAAATATGTCACAAATTCCATTTCAATGTTTCCGAAAGGATTGATACATTTTATTTTAATGGATTTCTATTTATTTAATTTTTTATTGAATTATTTTGTGTGACATTGTGTTGGAATTGAGCTGTGTTGTTTACCATACCATTCATTTTGTAAGTAGAAGAACAGATGCTGCACTTGTGACAGGCAAAACTGCTTTTCTTGAAAAACAGCACCATCTGTTGCATGTAAGAGCAACACACATGCTATACTAAATATGTCACAAATTCCATTTCAATGTTTCTGATTGCATTGATAAATTGAATTTTCATACATTTTGATTTATATTTATTTTGATTTAAAAAAAATTGTGAATTGCATTGGAATTGGGCTGTGTTGTTTACCATACATTTATTTCGTGAGTATTGTTTATTTAATTATTTTTTCATATTTTCATTTAATTTTTAACTGTTTTTCTTATATTTCAGTGATGGGAACATCAGATCACTTGATGTTCCCAATTTTCTGATGGGAACATTAGACTATTTGGGAAGGCATCAGACGAAGGAGTGGGGAATGGTGGGGATGATGAGAGGACGGAAGTGAGAGATGGTGAGGAGGGCGAGGGGATGGGGGAGTTTGGGATGGTGGGGACGAGGGGATGGGGGAATGGAGAATGGTGGGGAGGACAAAGGGACAGGGGAGTGGGGAATGGTTGAGAGGCCGAGGAGACGAGTAAGGTGGGGAGGACATGGGGACAGGGAAGGTTGCTGTGGCTCAGCAACGCACATGCATGGCTGAGCCACAGAAACGCGTGGCTGGGTACTGCTAGTATAACATAAAGTGCAACACAAAAAGAAATACCAAACAAGCACAATACATAACACATAAAACATGGCATGTACACAAGAAGCACAAAGGGTATACACGGAAAACATACAAAACATTAGGGACAAACCAAGCCAGAAGGGCCACAGATACAACGCAAAGAAAAAACACATACTAATACACAAACATGGGACACGCAGGCACCGGGAAGAAAAAACAGCCAAACCCACACTCACAAACAGAAACAAATACCGGAATGCACAGGAACCAGGAACCAAGCACAGAACCACACCCAACACATGCATGAAAAAACACCGAAACATGCAGGAATCAGCAAAAATGGAAAAAATCACACGCAACAACAAAAACCAGAGTGCACACACACGGAGCAACACAAGAACACAACACACATGAAGCAGCACAAGAACACAACACACACGGAGCAACACAAGAACACAAAACACATGAAGTAGCACAAGAACACAACACACACGGAGCAACACAAGAACACAACACACACACAAACCACATTACACACCACCAAAGGGTTTCGAGGAGGGGAGAACAAACCCCCCCAACCCTACACACGCTTCCCCAACTAGTTTTTATGGGGATACTCCTTGCCTCCGGAAACCCGATACAGTATGCCTCTCAACGAAACCTCACAACAGGATGGTCCTTAGGAGAAAACCGCCCACGAGGGCAGTACATATCATCCGGAACCCAAGACACAAAGGCATGTATTCGAGAGACCCAAATAGTAGATGGGTAAGGGGGACCGCGCCACACGTTCCCACATGAGGGGTAGGTTGTCGATATCCAACACATCAACAGGCTGAATATTGTAACTAGGTGCGGCAGCCCTGGAAGGGGCAGCACCATGAGAGGCGGCACCACAGGGGGAAGCATGTCAGGGATAACATCCGGAATACCCACCCGCTCAGGTGCTGAACCCCTACAGCGGACATCCATTATGAGAACCACCACAAGGCCCCAGGATACACCATCATCCGCAGCATCTGTCACAGGAGGCAGGTCCGCCCCCCCCCACACTGGGGACCCCACTGCAGGAGGAGGCACAGAGACACCCGCACCAGCATCGTCAGGAGGCACGTGAACCTCCTCCAATACTTTCTCAGGGCCCACACCGTCACCTGGCACCAAACCAGACCCTAGAGCACCAACATCGCCTCCACAGAGAAGGAGCCCTTAGAGTCTTCAGAGTCTCCATATTCACGCACAGCAGCCCACTCCTGAGGGGGGCGACACTCCCCGAACCGTCCGAGAATACTTGGTCACAGGTTGCTGGTCATCGGAAGTATCGCCACCAGCAGGAGCCATTGGTGGAGAGCCACTCGCCGACAGCACCATGCCTCGCAGGGCACGATGCCACAGCACAGCAGACTCGAAGATGGAGGGCACAAGTCCACACTTCACAGCTGACACCGAAGACAGGGTAGGCACCGCCAGAGGAGGCGAAGGAACCGGCAGAGGAGAGGAAGCTGGCCGAGCTTGCATGCACCACCACCCCAGCACCCATGTCACCAGCTTCCCCCTCGGGCATGCAGGCCGATGAAACCGGCAACACCACAGGGGTAGCAGATGGCAGGGAAACCACCCTCACCACACTATCACAAGCAACAGGTCAGGAGCCACCAATGGGGGAAAGTCGTCCTCCCGAAACAAATTCACAAGAGCCACTGCCACACCAGTGCAGTCCGCCGCCTAGTGCCCCCTAATGCCACACTGGAAACATGTCCTGGGCTGTCCAGCTTAAAATGCGCGTATAGTGTAACCCATCAACGTGACAGTTGATGGGACAAGAGACTGAAGACGGAGAGCGATGGTCCGAGTCCCGTTCGAGACCCCCCGCCACCGGCTGGAAGAGATAGAATTCATTCATAGGGACACCATTGCCCGATATTTACCTTGGGAGCAGCCCCACCGAGAACTCGAATGGGATCCCATTCGCAGTGATACATATGTGAGGACACAACAACGATTTCAGACACAGTAACCATACCACCGTCAGCAGGAGGAAGAACGAGCGACCATCGTGACGGGCCACCAAATCTTGATAAACAGCCGGAGAGCTGAACTTCACAAGCGCTCGATGGTTCATGAGGAGTTGCACCCCACAAACATCCATCACATTCACCCATAACATATCCAGGATAACCACTTCCACTGCTAGGTACGGCGCCCTGCCAGAGAATTCGAGGCTAATCTTCTCCGAACGACGGATAGGGGGAATGGGGGCCTCCATGACGCCATGCAAATGGCCGGAGGATCTGGACACACCAATAGCCGGAGCAACACAAGGAGCAGGCGATGAGTCACAATAACGTGGCTAAAACATGTTGACCAATCCACACACTAGAAGGTGAAGGGACGACAGACGTTTCGGTACGTCCTGGACCATTCTCAAGTCGATTGTCTTGAGAATGGTCTTGAGGATTGTCACAATCGACCTGAGAATGGTCCAGGACGGACCGAAACGTCGTCGTCCCTTCACCATTTAGTGTGTGGATTGGTCAACAAGGAGCAGGTCGCTACACAAACCCTGACCCGGCGCTGGTCAGCCAGCCAATCCCACAATTTGGCATTTCTTGAATATATTGAACGTTGGAAGTGAGGTGGTTAGCCTGCAGAAGATTCCATAATCAACGTAAGAAATTAATCCCTTAATGGCAAATTAAAGTTAACGGTTGATAAAGATGGGTTTACTAATTACATTACAAATATGTGATTCCCTGTCTAATTCGGAATTTGCCAGAAGGGCAGGAGTGCCGGCAAATTAAGATTCATCTTGATACCACTCAACTTTCCTTGAGTCTACTCGCTCATGACTAGAGTATAGAAATCAGAAAAATATATATTTACTACTGCAGTATGTATAAACTAATATAAGGATATATGATATTTTTCATGTTTTGTCATTCAAAATAGCACCTGGTACTGATGTGACAGCATTAGTTATGTGGCTATATGAAGATTTACAGGTTGTGGCCTAGGATACCCAATGGGAGATGATTGTTATGTCACATATCCCATTTACAGTGGAGAAAAATATTCCTTTACACCTCTGGTACTTGGAACGTGTAACATGACAACGCCGCGTTTGTTGTTGTTGCAATCCGACCTCGACTAAAGTCCATTACATCCAGCAGTCGACCCCACATTCCTATTTATAAATGTTTACATGCTGTTTATTCAAAACAGGAATTTTCTCATATATAAATTAATGTTATAATATGTTATCATATTGTTCATATATAGGCATAGGTTAGGTATTTTGGTTCTGTTGGCGATTATTTGTATTTATAGTGCGCGTGGAGAATCATTTAGAGACTAGAGATGCTATACCGATGATGACACTTTTCAAAACGCTTGTGCTCTCTAGAGTGGAGTACTGCTGCACAATGACAGCCCCTTTCACTGCTGGTGAGATTGCTGACCTGGAGAGCGTGCAGAGGTCCTTTACTGCTAGAATCCACTCAGTAAAACATCTAAACTATTGGGACCGATTAAAGAGCCTAAATCTGTATTCCCTTGAGCGCAGGCGGGAGATACATAATAATTTACACGTGGAAAATATTAAAGGGCTGGTCCCAAACCTGCACACAGAAATAACATCACATGAGACCAGAAGACATGGCAGGATGTGCAGAATACCCCCGTTGAAAAGCAGAGGTGCAACAGGTACTCTGAGAGAGGACGGGTTGGAGAGAGAACTATCAACATCAGAGGCCCGAGACTGTTCAACACGCTTCCACTACACATAAGGGACATAACTGGGCGACCCCTCACAGTGTTCAAGAGAGAACTATCAACATCAGAGGCCCGAGACTGTTCAACACGCTCCACTACACATAAGGGACATAACTGGTCGACCGCTCACAGTGTTCATGAGAGAACTATCAACATCAGAGGCCCGAGATTGTTCAACACGCTTCCACTACACATAAGGGACATAACTGGCGACCTCTCACAGTGTTCAAGAGAGAACTCGATAAACACCTCCAAGGATACTGATCAACCAGGCTGTGATTCATACGTCAGGCTGCGAGCAGCCGCGTCCAACCGCCTGATTGACCAAATTGCCAACCAGGAGGTCTGGTCAGAGACCGGGCCGCAAGGACGTTGATCCTCGGACTCACCACTTATCATCGTAGCCTATTCAAGTAATAACCAGGTTTGTAATTTTTTAACTTAGTAAAGCAACAAGTAATGTAAAGTAATAAGCCATCGTGGTAAGTGTGATAAGTAATAAAACAACAAAATAACTGTGTAAAGTAATAAGCCAACATGGTAACTTTATAAAGTAATGGACTAACCTTTATAAAGGAACTACAGCCGACGGGGCAAAATTCGGGTAGCGATGCCCCCAGCACCTGCGGTCCCATAAGGGGTTGGAAACCTTTGTCATTGTATCGAGAGGATCCCAGGAGTCCCAGGAGTCCCAGGAGTCCCAGGAGTCCTCAGCAACCATCCCGTAACCATATCCTGCGCGGGCAGCCCTGCCAGCGCCCGCCACCGCCGCCTCGGATCTAACCGACGTCACACNGTAGTAAGCAGATACATCCCGGCCGAAAAGGAAAAATCCGAGAAGCAAAAGAAGAATCCATGGTAAATGCAAAATTTAGAGGCAAAATGGCCAGCAGGCGGGAGTGGAGGAAGTACAAAAGACAAAGGACAGAGGACAACTGGATCAGATGCTACAGAGCTAGGAACGATTACATTAACATAAAACGAACATCGGAAAGGGACTATGAGAACGATATTGCGATCAAAGCGAAAAAGCAACGTAAATTACTACACAGCCATATAAGAAGAATAATGTCGGTTAACGACCAAGTGAAAAGACTAAAGAAAACAGAGGGGGGCATATAATGAAAGTGAGAAAGAAATCTGCGAGGCACTGAATGCCAGTTTCTATGGAGTGTTGACTACCGAGCCTGAGCAGCTCCCATTGTTGGAAGGGATTACCCTAGATGAAAGACTATCAGATATAGAGGTGACAGCAGAGGAGGTAATGAAACAGTTGACAACGATGGATGCAACTTAAGTAGTTGGACCAGACAAAGTATCATCGTGGATTCTAAAAGAAGCAGCGCAGGCCCTCAGTGTGCCTCTGGCAATGATTCTTAATGAGTCACTTATGTCGGAAGAATTGCCCAGTTGCTGGAAGAAGGCAAATGTCATAACGATCTTCAAGAAAGGCGATTGGGAGGAGGCACTTCAACTATAGACCTATATCACTGACAAGCATCCCCTGAAAAATACTGGAAAGAATAATTAGGCTACGACTGGTTGCACACCTGGAGAACGTTAGGTTTGTGAACAAACATCAACATGGATTTTGGAAATGGAAATCGTGCCTAACAAACCTTTCGGAATTCTATGATAAAATAACGAGGATAAGACAGGACAGAGATGGTTGGGCAGAGTGCATATTTATGAACTGCTGAAAAGCCTTCGATACAGTACCGCACATGAGATTGCTGTTCAAACTCAAGAGGCAGGCAGGGGTGGAAGGAAAGGTCCTAGCATGGATAAAGAACTACCTAACAGGAAGGAGCCAAAGAGTTACGGTAAGGGGCGAGAAGTCAGACTGGCGAACAGTAACAAGTGGAGTACCACAAGGATCGGTGCTGGGATCAATTCTATTTCTAGTATATGTTAACGACATGTTTACAGGAGTAGAGTCCTTCATGTCGACGTTCACGAATGACACAAAGTTAATGAGAAGAGTTGGAACAGATGAGGAATGCAGGATCCTCCAAGAGGACCTGACAGGTTGCAGAGATGGTCAGAGAAATGGCTACTGGAGTTCAACACGAGCAAATGCAAAGTTATGGAAATGGGACTAGGAGATAGGAGACCAAAGGGACAGTACACAATGAAGGCGAACTGTCTACCTGTGACGACGCTAGAAAGAGACCTGGGCGTGGACGTAACACCTAATCTCTCTCCTGAAGCACATATAAATAGGAATACGACAGCAGCGTACTCTACACTGGCAAAAGTTAGAACATCATTCAGAAATCTAAGTAAGGTAGCATTTAGGGCGCTTTACACTGCCTATTTGAGGCCAGTCTTAGAGTATGACGCCTCATCATGGAGTCACCATCTGAAGAAGCGTATACGGAAACTGGAAAAGGTTCCGAGGTTTGCAACGAGACTCGTCCTAGAGTTACAAGGGATGGGGGTATGAGGAGTGCCTGAGAGAACTGTGCTTTACGACACTAGAAAAAGAAGGGAGAGGGGGGACATGATAGGAACGAATAAAATACTCAGTGGGATTGACAGAGTGGACATAGACGAAATGTTCACACGAAATAGTAACAGAACGAGGGGACATGGGTGGAAGCTGGAAACTCAGATGAGTCACAGGGATGTTAGGTAGTTTTCTTTTAGCGTGAGAGTAGTGGGAAAACGGAATGCACTTAAGCAACAGGTTGTGGAAGAAAATACTATTCATAATTTTAAAACTAGGTATGATAGGGAAATAGGACCATAGTCATTGCTGTAAACAACTGATGCTCGAAGGCGATATCCAAGAGTCAATGCTCGATCCTGCAGACACAATTAGGTGAGTACAATTAGGTGAGTTCACACACACACATAAAGACCTGACCATACCCAGAAACCTCCCTGCCCCCACTCAAATGCTCAGCCAACTCTCCCTCCCACCTCAACCCATTCCCACCCTGCTACCCCTCCCCTATTCCCACCATGTCTCCCTTTCCCCCTTTCCCTCCCTGTCCTCCGATACCCTTCATCCCATACCCCTCCCAGTGCCCCATTTACTTGACAAATCACTCCAGTATCCTCTGAGACCATTATCCACCTCCCAAATCCTTACACACATGGAACAGCTTCCCTCATCAGCAGAACGGTCGCCATAAAGGGGACATGAGAAGGGACAGAAGAAAGTGAGTCTCAAGGCAATGTACGCTAACATAGATGGGATTACAAATAAAACAAATTAACTAGGAAAATTAGTACTAGAAGAAAACCCATTGATAATAGCACTCACAGAAATGAAGCTGACGAAAAAAATAACAAGTGGAGTGTTTCCACAGGACTACTATGTTGTGAGGAAAAAGAAAGAAGGAAGAGGAGGTGGTGGTGTAGCTCTGCTGGTAAGAAAAGGCTGGGATTTTGAGATGGTTATTCAGGGCTGTGAAGGTTTCAGTGACTACATAACAGGTACCATAACAACTGGAGGACAAAAAATTATAGTCGTAGTCATATATAATCCACAACCAAATGACAGAAGGCTCAGACAGGAATATGATAGAAACAACATGGCCACCTACATAATAGAGAGAGCAGCTTCTGTTGCTAGCAGGAATAGATCTGGACTACTAATCATGGGAGACTTCAACCATGGGAAGACAGATTGGGAGAACAGGGACCCTCAAGGAGGACCAGATACATGGAGAGCTTAGCTGTTGGACGTGGCAACAAGAAACTTTCTAAGCCAACACTTCAAGGAACCAATAATAATGAGAGGGGAAGATGAACCAGCCATGCTTGATTTGATATTTACCCTAAGTGTGTGTAATATAAGGGAAGTTAAGTTGGAAGCACCCTTGGGAATGAGTGATCACAGTGTATTGATCTTTGATTGCCTGATAGAACTAGGATTTATGTTCCCAAAAAAGAACTAGGAAACAAAAGGGTGGCAAACCGAAATGGAATTGTGAGGAGATGAGAAGTTTCCTAAGGGAAATACTATGGGACACAGACCTCAGAGCTAAGTCTGTACAAGACATGATGGACTATGTCACTTAAAACTGTCAGTGGGGCAGTAAATGAGTTTATCCCAGCCCAAAAGGAAAAATACGAGAAGCAAAAGAAGAATCCATGTTTAATAGGGCAAATATAGAAGCAAAGGAACTGAACAAATGGTCATGGAGGAACTTCCGAAATAACCGAACATCAGAAAGCACAGAGAGAGATACCAGAGAACCAGGCATGAGTATGTTAGTGTGAGAAAGGAAGCAGAGAAAAATTATGAAAATGATGTAGCAAACAAAGCAAAGACCGAACCAAAGCTCCTCCACTGTCATCTCAGGAGGAAAACAACAGTGAAAGAACAGGTAATGAAACTTAGAACAGGTGAGGACAGGTATACAGAGAATGACAAAGAGGTGTGTAAAGAGCTCAAAAAGAGGTTCCAAGAGGTCTTCACAATAGAACAAGGTGAGGTTACTGCGCTGCGGAGAGAGGGAAGAAAACCTAGCAGCTTTGGAGCTGTTTGAAACTACGAGAGATGAGGTCAAGAGACACCTGTTGGATCTGGATGTGAGAAAGGCTGTTGGTCCAGACGGAATCTCACTATGGGTACTGAAAGAGTGTGCAGAGGCACTGTGCTTGCCAATCTCCTTAGTGTATAGTAGGTCACTGGAGACGGGAGACATACCAGAAATATGGAAGACGCGAATGTGGTCCCAATATACAAAAAGGGTGACAGACAAGAGGCACTGAACTACAGGCCAGTGTCCTTAACGTATATACCATGCAAGGTGATGAAGAAGATCATGAGAAAAAACCTAGTAACACATCTGGAGAGAAGAAACTTCGTGACAAATCGCCAACGTGGCTTCAGGGAGGGTAAATCTAGCCTTACTCTCATAATAGAATTCTACGATCAGGTGACAAAGATTAAGCAAGAAAGAGAAGGGTGTACGGACTGCATTCTCTTGGATTTTCGGAACGCCTTTGACACAGTACCCCATAAGAGACTGGTACATAAGCTGGAAATGCAGGCAGGAGGAACTGGTAAGGTTCTCTAGGGATAAGGGAGTACCTAAGCAATAGAAAGCAGATAGTTACAGTGAAGGAGAAGACCTCAGAATGGCGTAAAGTCACCAGTGGAGTCCCACAAGGCTCTGTACTTGGTCCTATCCTGTTTCTGATATACGTAAATGATCTCCCAGAGAGTATAGACTCATTTCTCTTAATCTTTGCTGACGATGCCAAAATTATGAGAAGGATTAAGACAGAGGAGGACTGCTTGATGCTTCAAGAACACTTAGACAACCTGAAGGAATAGTCAAACACATGGTTGTTAGAGTTTAACCCAAGCAAATGTAATGTAATGAAGATAGGTGTAGGGGGCAGGAGGCTAGATGCAAGGTATCATTTGGGGGATGAAATTCTTCAAGAGTCAGAGAGAGAAAAAGACCTGGGGGTTTATATCACACCAGACCTGTCCCCTGAAGCTCATATCAAGAGGATAACATCAGCAGCATATGCCAGGTTGGCTAACATAAGAACGGCCTTTAGAAACTTGTGTAAGGAATCATTCAGAACTTTGTATGCCAGGCCAATCCTGGAGTATGCAGTCGCAGCATGGAGTTCATATCTTGTCAAGGATAAGACTAGACTGGAAAAGGTTCAAAGGTCTGCCACCAGACTAGTACCGGAGCTGAGAGGTAAGAGCTACTAGGAGAGACTACGGGAATTGAACCTCACGTCACAGGAAGAGAGAATAGCTAGGGGGAGTTGATCACCACATTCAAGATTCTCAAAGGAATTGATAGGATAGATAATGACAGGGTAGATAATAATGAGCACCCAAATGAGCCATAGAGATATTAGAAAGAACTTTTTTAGTGTCAGAGTGGTTGACAAATGGAATGCATTAGGAAGTGATGTGGTGGAGGCTGACTTCAGACACAGTTTCAAGTACAGATATGGTAGAGCCCAGTAGGCTCAGAAACCTGTACACCTGTTGACTGAAAATTGAGAGGCAGGACCAAAGAGCCAGAGCTCAACTCCTGGAAACATAAATAGGTGAGTACAAATAGGAGAGTATACACAGCACACACAGTCATGATCACCCAGTCGTGGTGGACAGACGTGGGTTGGGAAGCTCCTTGGTTACTAGTGATTTGGGAGGGATAATCAGTTTACATTGAAGTGAAAAGTGTATATGAACGAACGAATAACTAGTAAACTGACTTAAACCACAAGAAAGTGAACAAAGATAGTAGAAATATCGACATTGATAATAAATTTTGTACAAATTGTGGCATTGTGAAATGGTGGAGCAGACCTCGCAGTGGCCATGACCTCACCAGCATCAATCTGTGACCGACCGTGACCTCACACCAGTCGCAACCTTATCTGACGCACCACGTGGAGAGACACCTGGGTATTTGCTCGCCGTTTGTGAAGCAGGTCGTGCAAGGTAATTTGGAGCGCTTCTTAGCTAAGGTTGTTTATTGCAATGACGAAATTAGGAAGGGCCTCTAGGGCAAGCAGCAGCAGGAAAGATGAGGAGGATAGATTTGTAGACAAGCTAATAGGAAAAATTTTTGAGAGGAGAAACGTTTGGGTAAAGGGTCAAATACAAAGTATTAAAAGTGAGATCTTTCAACAAATACAAGACGAGGTTGAGAGACAGAAACAAGAGCGGGGGGGACTATATTCAGGGAGAAATTAAGAAGAGTAGGGAAGCATGGGAGAGTGAATGTGCTCGGCTTGCTGGTAGAACTTAGGTAGAACTAACTAGGTAGAATGAATTAGGTAGAACTAACAGCATGGCTAGGGACAGTGGATTAGTGGGGGATGGATTAGTGAGTGTGGGAGAGACAGGGGGGTATCCAGGGAAGGGGCTACCAGCATGAGAGGGAATCACTGAGAAGGCGGTCAATTATCCTCAATGGATTATTCGAATCTAGGGCAACATCAAGACATGGAAGGATAGAAATGAAAAAATTTGAATTACATGAGATTTTGAAATGTATTAGAGCCGTGATGGCAGGAAACAAGGTGGAACACAGGCACCGGATTGGACCTTACAATTGTAACAAGACTCGACCTGCTCTGGTACAAATTTCTAATGAAGAAGTAGTGGATTACATAATGAAAAAAACATTTACCCAGAGGCAGTGAAGCTTATTACAACGTGTTTATTAAGAGGAATATGATGAAAGGTGAACAAATAGCCTGCAAGGCGAAATGGCCTGCAAGTCATCGAAACCCTAGCCTTCCAAGTAACCCCACCACTCCTTCCCAAATCAATCCATCCCCAACTCTGCCCTCCCATCCCTCCCCCTTTTTTCAACCCTCAAAAACTCCCCTGCCACTTCCACACTTGCTTCCAACTCAATCTACTACATCGACCCTTCAATGATCCTATCGGGCCAAGTCATACTTTCCTCAAACCCATTTTACCACCTCTCCTCCCCTACTAACCCCTGCAACTTTTCTGCCACTTCTACCCCCATTGACTTCAATTTCGTCTGCTCCATCCCAGCTCCCAATGCCCCCCTCTTCCACTCACCCCCAAACCCCATCCAACCCTCACCCCTCGTCTGTACTCCATCAGAGGAATGCAGAGCCCGGAGCATTGGGGCATATGACCATCCCTCACATTGTGACCCCCTAACCTCTTCCCCCATCTCCCTCTTCCCCTCTTCTACCCCAAAACCCAAACCTACCCCTGATTTCCCCCCCCCCCCTGACTAATACAACCTCTCTTCCATTCTCAACACCCATGCTCCATTCTCCCCTCAGCTCTCCACCCCACTATCCTTCTCCCCCCTCCCCCAACCTCTCAACCTCTATCTGACTCTCAGACTCACTCTACCTCTCAACCTACCTATGCCATTCAGACCCCTCCCTAATTTTCAGACCCATTATTTATTTATTTATTTATTTATATATATACAAGAAGGTACAATGGGATTGTGAGGATACATAGCATAGTAATTACATTCTTGTAAAGCCACTAGTAGGCTCAGCGTTTCGGGCAGATTCTTAATCTAAGAAAAATTTAAGTAAGTAAATACTTGCAAAATTTATAAAAATGATAACAGTTACATAGCAAGAAAAAAAATAAAAGATGAGAGAAAATTATAGGTATATTAAAGCACATAGGTAGCTCAGATTGAATGCAATGACAGCTTGAATGGAAGCTTAACAAAAATTAGTAGGCACAATACAACATATGGCCAGCACATAAAAGAAGACAGCAATGAACACAATGATAAAGTTGTTTGGGTTAAGTACATAAAGGTTGGGAGATTGGGTAACACTAGATACAGAGCAAATTTATAGCTCAGTGTAGGAAACTACGAAGATGAAATTAGGTACTTTTTGGTTTTGTTTTTAAATGAGGCAAAAGTTTGACAGCTTTTGAATTCACTAGGGAGTGAGTTCCATAGACTAGGTTCCTTAATTTGCATGGAGTGTTTACAAAGATTAAGTTCGACCCTGGGGATATGAAAGAGATATTTATTTCTGGTGTGGTGATAATGGGTCCTATTACATCTGTCCAGGGAGAATTACAGAGCCTGGATTGCATTTAAGAACAGGGTTTTGTAAATGTAGTTGACAAAAGAGAATGTGTGGAGTTAATATTTATCAAGTTTAGGGATTTAAACAAGGGAGCTGAGTGTTGTCTGAAAACAGAGTTTGTTATTATTCTGATAGCAAATTTTTGCTGGGTGATGATGGGCTTAAGGTGGTTTGCAGTGGTAGACCCCCATGCACAGATACCATAATTAAGATAGGGGTAGATTAGTGCATAATATAGTGAGAGGAGAGCAGAGTTAGGAGCATAATATCTTATTTTAGAGAGTATAACAACTGTTTTAGAGACTTTCTTAGTTATGTGTTGAATATGGGCTCTTATGCCCTTCCTACCTCCCCCCCCTAGATGCCCAGACCCCGTTCGTCCCCAGGTACCCCCTCCAATCCCCCCATTAGCCTCCCCAGACACCTCCCGGACCCCCCCCCCCCCCAACCACAGAAAGGGTAAACTTTGGTACCAGAGTATCCAAGAAGAGTTTCAAGGTTTGGTACACCAATGCTGATGGGATATCTAATAAAGCAGAAGAGATAAAAGAAAGAGTTAGTGAGGTAGATCCAGACATAGTTGCAATAGTGGAAACTAAAATAAATGGCATGATCTCAGATGCAATCTTTCCAGAGGGGTAGCGAGTGATAAGAAAAGAAAGGACACAGAGACAGGGAAGGGGGGTGGCACGACTAATAAAGTGGAAATGGAAGTTTGGAGATCTGGAAAATCGGGGTACCAAAAAAAAGCACGAGCTTCATTCATGGAACTCTGACAGTGGATGGGAAGAAGAATTTCATCTTGATAATCTACAATCCCCCACCAAACAGTAGAAGGCTCAGGCAGGAGTATGAAGACAACAACAAGGCATGTAAAGATAAACTGTAGAGGGCAGCAACAATAGCTAATGGAATGAGAGCGAAACTGCTGGTCATAAGGGACCTAAATCAAGGAGGATCAATTGGAAAGCAAGGAATCTCCATGGCGGGGGAGGAAACATGGGGAGCAAAGTTAGTAAACCTTATAGACAGGAATTTTCTGACACAACATGTGAAGGAAGACACAAGGGAAAGAGGAGTGGATACACCGAGCCTATTAGACCTGATTTTCACCCAGAATATAGAAGACATTGAGAATTGGAACATGAAATACTTCTAGGAGCCTGTGACCATTGTGTCAAAGACACTGACTACATGATGAAACTTAAAATTGTGACCAAGGGACAAGAGGTCTGGAAAGGAGAGTTAACTATAGGAAAGGGGACTACATGAGAATAAGGGACTATCTGGGGGAAGTGCAGTGGGAGGAAGAAATTAAAGGAAAAAACAGTGCAATTTATGATGAACATAGTCTTATGGAAATGCAAGGAGGCCGAAGAGAGATTTATACCAACAGTAAAGGAAAAAAGTAGGAGAGAATATAATAACCCATGGTTTAATAGACCGTGTCAGGAAGCAAAAATGAGAAGTAGGAGGGAGTGGAGGAAATACAGAAGACAAAGGACAGAGGACAACAGGATTAGATGTAACAGAGCTAGGAACGATTACATTAACATAAGAAGAGTATCGGAAAGAAATTATGAGAATGATATTGCAATCAAAGCGAAAAAGCAACCTAATCTTCTACATAGCCACATAAGAAGAAAGATATCTGTGAACGACCAAGTGACAAAACTAAGGAAAACAGAGGGGCATATACTGAAAGTGTGAAGGAAATCTGCAAGGCACTGATTGCCAGTTTCCATGGAGAGTTCACTACCGAGCCTGAGCAGCTCCCATTGTTAGAAGAGATTACCCTAGATAAAAGACTATCAGATATATAGGTGACAGCAGAGGAGATAATGAAACAGTTGACAACACTGGATGCAACTAAAGCGGTTGGACCAGACAAAGTATCACCGTGGATGCTAAAAGAGGCCGCACAGGCACTCAGCGTGCCTGTGGCAATAATCTTTAATATGTCACTTATGTCGGGAGAATTGCCCAGTTGCTGGAAGAAGGCAAATTTCATACCGATTTTCAAGAAAGGAAATAGGGAGGAGGCACTTAACTACAGATCCACATCACTGACAAGCATCCCCTGTAAAATACTTGAAAAAATAATTAGGCTAAGACTTGTTGCAACACACATGGAGAGCATTTGGTTTGTAAACAAACATCAATATGGGTTCTGGAAAGGGAAATCATACCTAACAAACCTTTTAGAATTCTATGATAAAATAACAAGGATAAGACAGGACAGAGAAGATTGGGCAGACTGCATATTTCTAAGACTGCCAAAAGGCCTTTGATACAATACCGCACATGAGTCTGCTATTCAAACTTGAGAGGCAGGCTGGAGTAAGCAGAAAGGCCCTAGCACGGCTAAGGAACTATTTAACAAGAAGGAGCTAGAGAGTAACGGTAATGGGCGAGAAGTTGAAATTGAAATTGAAATTGAAATAAGTTTATTGATGTAAAATACACACAAAGGGATGAGGTAGCTCAAGCTATTCTCACCCCGTTCAGTACATATACACACATCACAAACAATAAACATATTACCAAACATTCTGAGAGATAACATATACATTTCCTCCTTCACAAGTAGTATGGTATCAGACGTACACACAATACTTTTATGACCTAGGTATACTGTATAGACAATTTGCAAGAGACATGCAGATAAGTCAACAAAATATTACAGTCTTGGTGCAAAATTCTTATATCTCTCACGAATATCATCAACCTTTCCGTTGTGACACATCCAGGCTATTTGTTCAGGAACAGTCCTTATCTCAGTGTTTCTATATACATTAATCAACGGACAATCAAGAACATAATGGGCAAGGGTGTGAGACCTTAACATACCACATAGTTTACACTTCGTGTCATTATCATGAATACCTATCCCATATTCCCAGTAATATTTGTACCCAAGCCTGAGCCGCATGTACAGTCACTCCAAGCATTTCTCCTTTTACCATAAGTGAAATGAGTGTTTTGACTCACATACATGTAGTGTTGCATGGTTTGACTTCTCTCATACATTATATCTCTCCTCTCCACTCTGCCTGTGCCTGAATATTTCTGATTTTGCTTCTTATTTGTCTCATTGTGAATTCACATTCAATGTCAACTTGTGGTTTTGATGTGGCACGTTTGGCCAAGTCATCCGCCACCTCGTTGAGCACTATTCCAACATGAGATGGAATCCACATGAATTTCACACTATGACCTTTCAGCTGTATCTCAATTATTCTTCTCTTACAATCCTCAACTATGGAGATGAAGACTGGGTTTCGACTGTTTAAGGACTCAAGTGCTCCTCGGCTATCGACAAATACAAAAACATTTTTGTCGTCATGATGTACTTCCTCCAAACACGCCAGAATGGCCTGCAGTTCAGCTTGTGTGGATGATATATAATTACTAAGCCAGAGTTCAATTATCCTGTCCACAGTCCCAAACTCCGTATATTCTCTTATTAGGACACCACACCCTGCCCTGCCATCCTCCGCCACCGACCCGTCACAATATACATGTAAACTGTTGCCTCTTGGTAACCGAGATATCATGCTTCCATACAAGCACCGTAATTGTCCCGGTTCATGATGTAACTTTTTCACCTTGAGGGGTACAATTTCGACGTCTATTTTCTGTACTTTCCAGGGAGCAGACATATTACACTGTGGAGAGGGTTTACAGCAGTCAAGTACATCGTATTCCCTGAGGTCATTAGCTAATCTCCTCGTGTAGCGTGTCTCCCTCAGTTTCCTGGAAGTGTGTACGTCACTCAGGCAGGTCTGAACGCTCTCAAACAGCTTATCCCCTCCTTTTCCCCGCATGAAACGAATAAATACTCTAGTGTTAATGTCGCGGGCTCTATCACACACACTCTGTAAATTTAATTCCATTCTCATTATTTCAATCATTGCATTTCTTTGACATCCAAGAATAATCCTCATAGCCTCGTTCTGTATCAGCTCTATTTTTTTAAGTCTGCCTTGGCCTGTGTAAGACAAAACGGGTGTTGCGTAGTCTATCTGGGACCGAACAGTGCTTATGTATAACATCCGCAAGATAGAAGTCGGACTGACGAACAGTAACGAGTGGAGTACCTCAAGGATCGGTGCTAGGACCAATTCTATTTCTAATTTACGTAAATGACGTGTTTACAGGAGTAGAATCCTACATGTCGATGTTTGCGGATGAAGCAAAGTTGATGAGAACAGTTGTGACATATGAGGATTGTAGGATCCTTCAAGAAGACTTGAGCAGGTTGTAGACATGGTCAGAGAAATGACTACTGGAGTTCAACATGAGCAAATGTAAAGTTATGGAAATAGGATCAGGTGATAGGAAACCAAAGAGACAGTATACAATGAAGGGGAGGTGTTAGTACTAAAATTAATGACGGTTGGGAAATAGCCAATCACAGCAAAGTAGGCCTCTGACGTTATTTCCTTCAGAGAGCAGGTATTGACCGCTCTGGAGGCAAGTCAGTATCTCACGAGACCAGAGTAGGTAGTACCTCAGCAGGCCAGATATATACGTTGTTACCTTACTCAATAAACTGCTGAAGAGATCTACTGTGTTTTCTCTACAACCAAGGAAGCACCATACAACTAAAGGTAACGAATACTGGTAGCAGATGTTGGATTCAGAATTAATTTTCTGATCAACGAAAAATTCCAGTACCCACTTTGTCACTTGTCTCTCGCCACCGCCAAGCCGCCATCCGCCAAACACGTATCAATATTCAATGATATTTTACCAGTCCGGGGTCCTACCATCAACCACTACTCAAAGTCGACGTTCTTAGAAGTAAGGCACAATATTTACAAGTGAGAACGCAATTTCTTCAGTGAGGGGAGAGGAGTTCGCTACCAGCCAATTTTGAATTTCCCGCGCCAACTTGGAACCTGCGCCACCTACCACCATCACCCAAGCCGAGAGCAACAAGCCTTGTGTGTGTTTTCCAGCTAGTGTCCTCATCATCAATCATCATCTCCAGCTTCAACTACTCATCAGAGGTGCTGTGCAGTTTATATTTTTTTGAAGACAAACTGTTGTTATCCTGTGCTTGACTTGCGACGTTACCAGCCTCGCCACCGCCATCCTCGCCGCAACAAACGTCGCCCCTGCTTCTGCCGTGAACTTGTGTCTACACTCCTGCCTAGCAAATCATGCTTCCTTCGCCATCATCGATGCAATATCATCGTCTCAGCATTATCGTCGCACTCCTGACATTATTTGTAGTGTGGTGTTCCTCTATAGCTTCGCGCCATGGCCTCAAGGAGCGCTGCCTGCCGCACCAAACGTAAACAAATCATACATGTGCCTCTTCATCGCCTTGCCGCCGTTTTTTTCAGGTTGGCCATGGTTGTATTGCAAAGCTTGCAACCCTGAGTTAAGTATTTAAGAGCTAAACCTTCGTGTGCCATAGTTAAAAAATGTTTAACATAAATATCTCCTCAACATCATATGTATTAACCATTCAGTGACCTGTTAAATATTGGGGTTGATAGTCATTCCACACACAGTCCCCCTGAGTCATTTACAACATTTTCTGCTTCTCACAGTAATTTCATTGAGTATTAATTATGCTTCTAAAGTGTTATAGGTAAATTCAAAGTTCAGAAAAGTAAGAAATCAATGTTTTAGTAGCAGTTAAGGATTTGCACAATAGATTTTTTTCTCTCCAGACCTTAATTTGAAATTTATTCTTTCACTATTTTACATCATAATATTACCACAGCCAGTAACGCATATACCTGTTTCCAGTTTGTTTGTGCTAAACCCATATTTCCTGCATTGTCACTTGTTGTGTTGTATTATTTTCATCAAAATTGCAATTGCACTTCCCAATTATATAATTCAATTTGCAGAGCATAGCCTGGTTTAATTAATTTATATACCTCTAATTCCAGCCATATTCATACAAGATTGCTAATTTAATTTACAATTTTGGTTGATTTAATTATTTTGTTGCCTAGTCTAATTGAATAATTATATTTCTGCCATTTCCTTGCATTAGCCAAGTTTGATATTTTTTGAGTGTTTTATTTTTGTGTATTCTATTTCTGATGCCTGGTACACTTAATTATAATCTGCGTTCAAACATTACTTCAACGGCAGTGACAATGCCTACCTCCGTTGCAACTCCTTCTGACTCAACTAGAGCAATTGCTCAAACTACTGTCCAGAGGTCAGCTCAGGAAATGACTATTCCACATTTTAATTGCGAATCCCGCTTGTTAGAGACCTGGTTTAGCAAGATTGAGGCAAAAACCAAAGCCCGTTTTTCTGAGCCTACTGATGCCGAATATTTGGCAATTACTCGGTCAGCTGTGGACACAACTAAAGGTGATGCACCTTTTGTGGTAGACAAAAAAGCCTTTGATAGTCTCCAGTCTTGGTCTGAATTTAAGGATTTCTTTCGCTGGCACTTAGTTAACAAAGGAGACCTCGACCCCCAATAGGTTAGTCAAGAAAATCGCCAATGCCACCATGCAGCCTGGTGAATCATTTAATGTGTTTAATAACCGTCTCGATCAGTATCTGTGTGCTCTAGTGACTGCTATGATTAGTTCCTCATGGGTGGATTAAGACAAAACACTAACCCCAGAGGTTATGGCCAAACTGATAGCATTTGGGACTTTAATGCCCCGGGGCATACTAAACCCATCATCAAATAATAGAATTTTGGAGTTATGCATGAAATTGAAGTGTTTGAGGCTATTAACAATGCCACCAATAAACTAGCTACCCAAAGTGCTCAACTGTTGGCATCCTTTGACAGTGTGAATGTAGTAACAAGCCCTCCGCATCCTCCCACAAACTCTCAAATCACTTGGTCTCAGAATCGCACCCATGGTCGTGGCCCGCAGTTAAATTCTCCTCGTCATAAATTGCCGAGACACAATAGCCCACAACCATCCAATCCCTCATGTTAGCATTGTGGTAAGACTAACTATCTCGCAAGGGACTGTCGGTCCACTCTTAGATCATCACCCCCTAGATAATTCTCTCGGTCTCCTTGTCAATCCAATAATTCTAGGCTTCCATATTGCAAATATCATAAACAAGTTGGTCACCACACTGTGGATTGTAGAGTTAAGCAAAGGACATCTCCACCTCATAACTCTCATGGTCAGTCTAGTCGAATTGCACAGCGTCCGAGTCATTATCAGAACTCGCGTAATTACAACTCTCAGTCCAGCCAAAATACAATGTCCAATTATAATGCTCGATCACAGAATGCTGGAGTTTGGAATGTCCACTCCATATCGTCGGGAAACCCCCAAAGCCATCCACTAACCAATTCAAGTTAGTCAGTCCTTGTGCCCTCCCTGTGTACTCAGTAGCTACCGAAAATAGATTTTGACACTTGACAGAGGAGGACACTGACTCTCGGCCGGTTGTAGATCTTGACGGAACCACAGTGAATTTGACCCAGACGAGATGCAGACTTCCTTGGCAACATAAATCACAAGAAGTAACTTGTCCAGTCTCAAGTGATGGCCCCCTTGTCTCAGCCAACATACATAGTACAATTTTAAAAGTCTTTCTCGACTCGGGTGCAAAATTTAATATTGTCAAGCCCTCAGCTCTTAGTGATATTGCACATAAGCACCCTACTCCAGTAAAAAAGTCACCCATACCTTTTCTAAGTGTTGTTTCAGGAAATCCAGTAAAGTTCAAGGGGAAATTGACCTACCATTCAAGCTAGATGACATCACACTGCCTATAACATGTTTAGTTGTTGACTATAACTATTTCCCTGGAGACATTCTCCTAGGTTTGAACACTGTGATTGGTGAGAATGTCGCATTGTTTCCCAATCGTTGGACTAGTATCAAAGACCACGTCATACCCTTGATCAGCATGTATCGACAAGGCCATGAGTTCAACCTTCAATCAGACTACGTTAATTTTGTCGACACCCGACTTGCTAGCGTAGGTTTCAGATCCTTGTCACAGTAGCACACCCGAGAAAACAGGCACTCGAATGAAGCGTCATAGTTATGCAGTCGTTAAGGAGAGTGAGTATCGAGACTTTCTGGATGGGGACGCCCTAAAGGATTCTCGTTGTCCTGCTTGCCTAGCAGCTTCCATCTCTGAAAGCAGTGGTTCCACGGCTACTGACACTGTGCTGCACTCTCATTCTCTCACCGGAGTCAGAGTTAAGATTCAGTGAGTGCATGAGTTATCAGATGTCATTGTGGAAAGTGAAATGTGTAAAGTGAACGGTACGTTTGTTGAACCTTCCTGGCACACAGTGCAGGATGGTACCATTACACTGAATAATGCAAACACTAGTAATACCGACATTCATCTCCAGTCTGGCACCCATGTTGTAGATTTTGCCCATTACTCATTACCGGTTCGAGTGGTGGCCCATGTCTCCATGGAACATACTGTTTGTGCTCTCACGCCAGGAGAACATGGATCTCAACCAAAGGCGCAAGCACTACACCTCAGTCCTACTGATTTCCCTGACTCTGTGGTTCAGGTTTTGGAAATTTTGAACAGGAATAGAGCCTTTGTTGCTCTACCAGGAGAAAAATTACGTCTCACTCCTCTTATTACACATAAAATTCCCTTGACGAAGGAACTATGCCAATTTATGTACCAGCTTACCATCTACCCCATTCTCAGAGAACAGAAGCTGATAGACTCATAGAGGAAATGTTACAGAGTGACGTAACTGAGTCAAGTAATTCGCCATGGAACGCTCCATTGATTCTTGTACCAAAGCGAGATGATACTTGGAGACCTGTAATCGATTATCGGAAGCTTAACAGAGTAACTGTATCTGATCGTTTCCCACTTCCAGTCTTAAATGATTTGTTGCAAAGTATTGGTTGAAACAAAGTATTCTCAAAGTTAGATTTGTTGCAGGGATTTTGGCAAATCCCCCTTGATGAGGAGAGTAAACAGTTTACAGCCTTTAGTACTCCCAATGGTCATTTTCATTTCAAAAGAATGCCATTTGGTTTGTGGAGTAGTCCAATAACCTTATCACGGCTCATGACGAATCTATTTCATAGATTGATAGGAAGTACTCTTCTAGTTTACCTTGATGATCTCATAATCATGTAACAAGATGTTCAGGCTCATTTTCAGAACTTTGAGAAAGTACTTGCAAAGCTCGCAGAAGCTAATTTAAAAATAAAACTTGCAAAGTGTTATTTTTTAAAGAAGAAGATTAATTACCTTGGTCATACAGTTACACCTTCTGGCATTACAGTGAATAAATAAAAAATTATTGCTGCCCGTGATTTTCCAACGCCTCATACCACAGAAGTCGTAAGACAGCTCACAGGTCTTGTAGGATTTTATCGTTCATATATTGCTGGATTCTCTATTATAGCCACTCCACTTTATAAGTTGCAAAGAAAAGATGAACCCTTTGTTTGGGGAGAATCCCCAGGAACAGTCATTCAATAACTCAAGGCAACATTGATCTCATCACCTGTCCATAGGTACCCAGATTTTTCTAAACCTTTTACTTTGGTTACAGATGCTAGTGACATAGGCTTAGATAATGCATTACTTCAAACAGAAGGTCACAGAGATAACGCAATAGCTTATGCGAGCCGTACATTATCTAAAGAAGAGAAAAATTATAGTGCAACAGAGCGTTAAGCTTTAGCAGTTGTATGGGCTCTTAAATATTTCAGGAATACAATTTATAATTATCCAGTTCATGTACTTACGGAACACCAACCATTAATTCCTTTGTTCAAGAATAAGAATCCCATTAGAAAGTTTGCTAGATATTTGCTCACAATTGAACAGTTCAATCTCACATTTGGTTATATTCCAGGGAAGCAAAATATTGTAGCTGATGGGTTTTCTCGACACGTAGCTGCGATTCAGTTAGATTACCGAATATTAGACGCTACAGTAATCGAGACGGAACAGAAACAAGACCCCATATGGGCCCCCATCATTCAGTTTTTGACTAAACAAGATACTCGCCCGATTCACAAACCTCCAGTACTATTGAAAGAGTTAGTGATGTTAGACAATTTACTGTGTAGAGTAGTAAAACTAGGGACAGCCCCGAGGAAATGTTGTCAGTTAGTTGTTCCAGCTGTCTTGGTGTGAGATTTTTCTCCTACACTTTCCTCCCTTAGGAGGTGGACCTTAAACATAAAGATCTGCTTACTGCAGATATTTCTACTTTAAGCCTGAGCCCATAGGAAAAGTGGAAGCAAACTGCCAGGCTTCCACCACAAGGGTGAAAACCTGTTTACTTGGGCCGCTGGCTCCTTCTAGTCTTGCAATGACTATTAAAGGGTAACCGACGGGTTTTCGCTTCGTATACTTGTATTTGAAGTGTGGCGCTATGAATTGAGATTCGAATTTCCCAAGAACAGCCGTCATTAAAAAAAGATCACATTACTAGACAATCGTATAAAGCAGAACATGGGTGGATCAAGAATAGTTGAAGGGCCATCAAAGACCGTTTTCTATAACACTATAACAGTTTATTAACAGAGACTAAACTACTACATCATCGAGTTTACGTTACGTTAATGTCCAGCCAGTGGCACTTTAAGACAGCTATTCAATAGCCCCTCGAGAAATAACAACAGTCTCCATCTTGCTGACACTTCTGGCTGACTAAATGATCTAACTGAACAATGGTGGCACAAGCTTGCAATCAATATATCTCATGGTCTTCCCGGTGAACAATACTATAATCACAATGCATACTGGCCCTCGCTGCCCTCCTGGCGAGGTATCCAAATAACTAGGCGGGTAATCCAACACTGATAACCCTCTATCACAATCTAATGTGAAACTCTTTGCAACTTCCTGCAAGAAGTTGCAAATGCAAAGAGAGCTAGGCAAAGTGGGATCCTGAGACACTTCTCCAGTAATCCCCAAGTTACTTTACTCTCGTCTCCAGAGACAATAATCAAGCAAATTTCCTTAATTAATTACCAAATTGATTATGTGAATAATTATGTTAATTGACTGTCAACAGCAGTCAGCATCAAAGTACTTCTATGTTAATCACAAACACTTGTCTCCCTCAGACAACAAAACAACAATAGTACTCTACGTTAATCACCAACACTTCTCTCCTACAAACAAGTCAAACTGTTAACAATAACTCGAAGTCTCTGAAATTACATCACACTTGACCCTCTCAAGCATTCAGTGAGTAATACCTAATTATTGTCAAACGGACAACTAATTAAATTCCAATCAAGTTACGTTAACTATGTCTACCACTCTCTCCTGGTAGCTTCTCAACAGTCAATGTCAAACTTTACTTTAATGAGCATTAATTTCTCTAATTTACCCAGAGAAATTAATTAACTGTCACTTGGACCGATAATTAATTACACATAAATACGTCTCATTCCTCGGTGCCTAAGCAGGTCTCATCAAACACTGTGAATTCACGGACGCGGTGTTAATTACCCTAATTAACATGAGTGCTTCTTAATCACCTGTCACCCCGAAAAGATATGATCAATCCAACGAGTTATGCTAGCCCAATGACGTTTCCCTACGAGTCAGTCAAACCCTTTAACGTTAATTACTCCACTAATTAACATGAGCCACTAATTGCCATACTACAGATAGGTAATTAGTCACAAGCAAATTACGTTAACGCAAATACTGTCAGACCTTGACAGTTCCTCTCCACTATGTGAATTCATGATGAGAATGCTAATCACACAATTAGCTAGAATGGTCAATTAGTTGTCACACAGACAATTAATTGCACTTGAAACGTATCTCGACAAGCTCAACACTGTTTGCCTTAACAGCTCCCTCATTAAGTAATGTGCAACCCCTCTATAAAGTTAATCACCCCTTAATTAATTAACTCTCACTGAATCCTTAAGTCGTCAACATAACTTAAAGAAACACAAAGTACCCTCAGGTACATAGGTCACACTCTTAGTGATATAACAACAAAAATGTCATGGCCCCATAAGGTTGCTGCCCTTGCAAGGGGTTAATTACTGTGAACCTCACAGTAATGACACACGGTTTGGCAACAATACAAATGTATACCCCTACATTACTGCCCCCCCCTAATCTTGCAACAACCTGCAAAGAACTACTGTGTGGAATCACTACTTCACCAAAGCAATTTTACGTTAACTCAAGACACGGTCGCTCCACAGACAGCTGGCAGTAATTCTCCTAATTAGTCAGATTAACCAATCTATTGCTTGCTCCCTCATTAAGTCCTGTGAATTCCCTGATTAATTAAAAGGCCCTCCTGATATCAACAACACAACTCCTAGGGCAGTAATGTAATGTATACTAAAACAACAACACTGCCCAAACACACAACATACTGATGTCATCAGCATACCCCATATGCTAATGACACCACTATGCAATCAGTCAGCAATCACCATTGCTCACCATCAGTCAGCGAGTCGACAATACTGACTCGCCACACAACACCGTAATTTCAGACCCCATGGTGACAACCAACCACCCATGACCTTGGTCTGACAAATTATGTAACATGCAATGAAAACTCATGATAATAAAATCATACATCTTACCCTCATGAATAATAAAAATATATCACTAGAGAAAATATACACAGTTATACAGACCTCAGGGTGTCCTCTGATCAACCCTAAATACACTGGCCTGCCTACCTCTGAAATGATGTACTTACACGCAGCAACATGGCAATAATCTTGACTGAACGATATATTTTGAATCTACAGATCAACATAACATTATGGGAAAAATCTCCACACTGACCGGTTTACATACTCGAGTCAGTCAACACACAATTTGTATTTCATATACATCTACATGTGTGATTCTGTGTATAACATACACCCACAAGTCATAACAGACAGTCTGTGTTCACCCACAGACAGTTACCATGACGTCCATACAGATGCCTCTCAGCTTGCTTCCCTCGCCTACCAGGCACTATGGGACAACACAGCTGTTGCCTGATTTAACATCAGACCTGAGACACTGTAGCTACATTACATATGAATACTCACGTGACCAGTCTCCACATTCATCCCTCCACATTCGCCCTCACTGGCTTAACCACTGAAGTTGAAGAACACCCAACTCGCTCCCACGTGAATCGGCTAGGTGTGGCCCCAGGGTGTGGCCAGAGCGTGTGACCAGAGCGTGGCTCCAGGGTGTGTGGCCATGGAGTAGCGCGAGGCAGTCATACATACTGAGGTGACGAGTGGGGGTGGCCATGTGGGCCACAGGCATTATGCTGGTGTGGGGCATAATGGCAATGCATATGAGGTAGAATTCAATGTCCCAACACGGACGCGTTATTTCCCAAAAATCACAAACTGGGGTCTCTTCTAAGACTTGAAAAACCCCTTCCCAATCCTACCTCCTGCCAACCATCTTAGTCAATATGACAGATGACTACGGATGTGCAAAATATCATCTGATAACCACGAGGCTGCCTCGTGGTTCATCCGAACACTGTTCTCCATACAGTGAATCTTTTCTCACTCCGAATTTCCTGTCAATCGGCCCTCAATCACGCAAATTGGATCCATGCACGATCCACGTTAGCAAGATCACCGTGGTGATAAGGAAATGGTGTTGACACGGCGAAACAAGGGTGATGGAGATGACAACGTGCCACTTCCACCGCCTAGGGCATCCAGCCCACTCGATCGCCACCTCTAGACTGAATTTTGGTGGGCTCAGGAGAAGCTACCATGCTGTACTCCGCCCCACCCCCAACCTTGACTTGACCAATCAGAGCAAAGCCGGTACAGCCTACCATGCCGCTCCCAGTCATAGCCGTTCCTGCCCAAAACGTCATGCGACGCTGACATACCTCAACGAATCAGAAACCCTTACCATGCTGCATCCCTTGATGGCACACAGGGCGGGGAAGGCCTAAGTGTAACGACGTCATACCTTACAGGGTGCGGGAGGCGACGTTCACCCCTCTGTTCTCCCCCTGAAACCGTTGGCTTACCAGTACAAGTATCTCCTCTGTACATTTCTCTGAAAACATGATACATTCTGTAACTCTTCATACAGGGTAGCTACAGACTTCCCTGTAGTCTTAAAAGACAGGCCTAAGCATGGGCTTTTAGCCGACATCACACAAGGGGGGTGAAGAGGGGAAACGTTTTTTGTCTAGAGCGCAATATATCAACTCTAGCCTAATCTAGAAAACTAGAAAAACTAGCTGAGGGAATTTTCATTCCCTCACACTTGGTACCAACTGTGTTAAAGATTATCCATGATGTTCCCACAAGTGTACATCCAGGAAAGGAGCGTACACTCCAGCAAGGTCAATTGAAGTATTTTTGGCCAAAAATGGCTAAGGAGATTGCTCATTATGTTGACAGATGTTTTACCTGTTTACAGCACAAGGGACATGTAGCAGGACCTAATCCAATTCATATACCCAGCAACTAAAACTCCTTGGGAACAAGTATCATTGATTTGTTGACAAATTTTGCGAAAACAGAAAAGGGAACAAACATTTGCTTGTAATGGTTGATCATTTTTCATGGTATTGCAAACTAGTTCCTATCCCAAACAAAACAGCAGAAACACGATCATATTCCATTTGGTCATGAAATGCCAGTGCATTCCATGACCAAATAATATGTAGATATAGTATGCCTAAAGTAATCCTTTCAGATAATGCTCCAGAATTCAGTAATAATATTCTAACTAGCTTGTGTGATTTATATAACATTAAAAAATGTAGTATTATGCTATATCACCCAGCAAGTAATGGGTTAGCAGAGTGTACTAACTGGAAAGTGTTAGATGCCTTGAGAGTCACCTTGAATTTTGATAATAGTAATTGGATGAGTTCATACCCTTAATTCAGTGTGCCATAAATTCTCTGATTAATATTTCTAAAGGTGACACACCTCATGCTATTCCTTATAGTACAGATAAGATCCTCCCTAATGAATTGACTAATGTACTCCCTACTCCTTTGTATAACATTAGATGATTTTGTTCAAGAAAGAGCAGACAAATGCCACTAGTTTTCAAGAAAATAGGAGAACAACTGTCCAAGGCAACAGCCAAGCTCACTCGAGCAAGGAATGCACGAGCTAAGCACAATAAGATAACTGTCGCATCTGCAGTATTGGTACTAAATCAACACAGGTCTAGCCCTATGTACAAGCTAACTAAGAATTTTTTGGGTCTATATAAGGTAATCGAGCTTTTTCAGGATAACAAGTACAGACTTAAGAATTTGTTAACAGGAGAGTATATAAATGAACATTTAGACCACACGAAGTTAGCTAAAATGACTGTTGACGAGACTGATGAGGAGGATGATGATGAACGAACCCAGACAGATTCTTCTATTTTGGGACACCACCTTCTGTGGTTGACAGACCACTTGATGTACAGCCACCCCATACTAGCACCTATAACTTATATCTAGACCTTTCGTTTCAAGCGTGCACTCACCACATGTCCATTGGCTAGATGTCAACGAGTTTATCTCTCAAGATAAAAGTTTGTCATATGCAGTTTCATCTGTTCCTGACCTTCAGTCAGAGCCAGAAATGTATAGTGTTTTGACCAAACTAGGTGTAGATATCTGCAGATTTTATAATTAAGTGCATTCTGCAGTTATTCTGTTTTTGTTTGGCAAAATTCACTTCCCAGTATTTCTACCCCATGTGTCCTATCATTACGATCATATATGTATAATGAAGAAGTTTTTTCAGCTTTATTTTGTCATAAATCAGGTGCCATTGTCCATTTGTGTTTTTACAGTGCATGTCATCAAGAGTTCCATTAATATTCTAGCAACCATACTGAGACCAGTGATTCCCGACATCTATCACTAAGATGTTAGACTTCACGATCCAGTCCTTGTATATATAGCTAATAAATATATTGTACAAAAAAATTCTCCACTATTTAATCTTAAATTCCTTTGTGGTTGTTAGATTAGGACTTTTGTCCTATTAAAGCAGA
>WNGS01109304.1:0-13772 GCA_020271785.1 Procambarus virginalis | reverse complement strand
AATAAACTCTACGCAGCATGGTGGTTAATCGACTGAGCTATGACATGGATAAGAATTGCGACCGGGAAATCAACTTGACCTAACACAGATCCTGCAGTCTCTCCAAGACACAAACCAGGTTTTTACACAATTTCCCCATGCACCCGAGCTCTGTCAATAATCAATAAGCTGTTCTACTTCTTCGCCCTTACTTCATTACACACTCTCGGACGTAGGTTCGAACCCTCGTCACAGCCCTTGTGGATTTGTTCATTCGATGCATCACGCTATTGTGATTTTCATGTGTAATAAAAGTATTGTTCAATTGAAGGGACAGGAGTTACACGTACTAATGAAGCCACTATTACACAAAGCGTTTCGGGCAAAATTAATAGTAATATAGAAATTTTTTAATTAATGTGTTAGGTCCTTATTGCGCCTAGCTTCACCAATATTATGACCCTTATATTCTTCAAACATTAAGGTTTGAATTTCACCGACAAAGCGTGATCTTTCAACACCGCGATGGACAGGTGTTTGGGAGCCAGAGGCGCGTGTGCCACTCGGTACTAACCCAGCCAGCAGCCCTAGGGCATAAGGGGAATTTTTTCCAAGATGTCTGCCTCTCACTGGAGGTCCTAAGAGTCTATTTAGTACACAACTAACCTCGCACACATTTAGAATGAGTACAAAAAAAGCAAGACAAGCTTTCTCGGTTGGCGCAGTTTCCCACCGACCGAGAATACTTGGTTGGCACAGTTAAGTGGTTAAGGAGCGTCTGGGATCCTCTCGGACATAGGTTCGAACCCTCCTCACGGCCCTTGTGGATTTGTTCATTTAATACTCTTATGTTCTTTGTACACACAATCTTTTGAATAAATAATAATAATATTATTATTATTATTATTATTATTTACACACAAAATCACACTAACGTGATATACATCAATGAGAAAATTCACTCAGGTTGTGAGGCGATGCGAACCTGCAATGTTTGCGTCACCTCACAGCCCCAGTGGATTGTTCATTGATGTATATCACCTTGTTGCGATTTTCTGTGTATCAGAAGATGGGTATAAGTGTACACTACAATACAATACAGTACATAAGTGTGCTACAATACTTCACCCCTTCACCTGAGTACTTAGGGGGTCTTACGTAAAACTTGGACTGGCTTCAGGACTTCCTGTGATATCAGGATATCACAGACTTCCTGTGACATCAGTAGAAATCAGATTACAAGACTTTTAGGAAGTCAGTGGTGGTACAGTGGTAGAGTATGCAGCTGGCAATGCTTTGGTTGTGGGTTTGCGACACCACACAGTCCCAGTGGATTTTCGTATTATTATTATAAAAATGATCATATTCGATAGGCCAATGTCCACACCCCAACAATGCCATAGGCCTATTTCCACGCCCCAACAATTGCATGTTGGGGTGTAAGACAATGGTGGAGCAGAAAGTACTCCAGTACTTACGGAGGATGATGAGAGTGCGAGGAACAAGTCAGGTGGAGCCAGTGACCTTCAACACAGTTTTGTCTCTCCCTCGTGGTATATCCTCAATGTCTTCAGTGGTGTGGCCTCACCACACACTTACACTGCCACAAGTGTCCTGAGAGTACTGTGGGAGGGACAATTTGGCGGGTATTATGGACACAGGTCTTTAAGACAAGCGACCTTCACCAGTCGTGGAGACGTCTATAGCAACCTTTGTTGTGATGACGTCACTCGCTCACTTACACCTGGATGCTCTTCCCATTTTCTTTGGATACTGATTTTTGTCGATATAATTTACCTGAAATTACCTGAAAGCCACTAAAACTAGTGACTTCGACGAGGATAGGAAGCTAGCGGCTTGTCAAAAGTCCACCCGTTTTGCCCGATGATCTTTTCTTTCTGTATTTTAAAACCCAGTAGAGTAGACAGTCTCCGTGGTGTAGTGGTAAGACACTCGCTTGGCGTTCCGCGAGCGCTATGTCATGGGTTCGTATCCTGGCCGGGGAGGATTTACTGGGCGCAATTCCTTAACTGTAGCCTCTGTTTAACGCAACAGTAAAATGTGTACTTGGATGAAAAAACGATTCTTCGCGGCGGGGATCGTATTCCAGGGACCTGCCCGAAACGCTACGCGTACTAGTGGCTGTACAAGAATGTAACAACTGTATATATCTCAAAAAAAAAAAAAAATAAATATAAATTGATCGATTTATAGATAGAGCTAGTACATACAATGCCTAAAGCCACTATTACGCAATGCGTTTCGGGCAGGAAAAACATTAATATCTAAAACTTAATACTAATTGAGCATAAAAAATAAAATGTGCTGGGAACAAATACAAATAAAAATAAAAGAAGGGGGGAACATGACTGAAAAAGCAGCACAAATACAATAGGTCGACAAACAGCGTTGATTACAAAAAAAATAACAGACATGGGTTGACAATAGAGGGGTAAGGTAGGTTTCAGGGAATTTATTAGGTAGTGTTTAGTTTTAATCTTAAACTGGTTGAGAGAGGTACAGTCTTTAACATGGTTGGGAAGGTCATTCCACATTCTGGGTCCTTTGATTTGTAGAACATTTCTAGTTTGATTAAGTCGTACTCTTGGAATATCAAAACTGTATTTATTTCTTGTGTGGTGCTCATGGGTTTTGTTACAACATTCAATGAAGCTTTTGAGGTCAGGATTGGCATTACAGTTCAGCGTTTTATATATGTATAATACACATGAGAGAATGTGCAGTGACTTAATATCTAACATATTCAGAGATTTGAGTAGGGGTACCGAGTAATGTCTGGGGCCAGAGATGGATATTGTCCTAATAGCAGCTTTGTGTTGAGTAATTATAGGACGTAAATGATTTTGGGTAGTAGAACCCCAAGCACAAATACCATAGTTTATTTATTTATTTATTTATTTATTCATATACAAGAAGGTACATTGGGAATGTTAGAATATATAATATGGTAATTACAATCTTGTAAAGCCACTAGTACGCGCAGCGTTTCGGGCAGGTCCTTAATCTAAGAAAATTTTTAGTAGGTAAATACTAGCAAAAATTATAAAAAGGAAATAATAACAGTTACATGGCAAGAAAAGAAAAAAGAAAAAAAAAGATGAGAGAAAATTGTAGGAACAGTATAATAAAGCACTTAGGTAGCTAAGATTGATTGCAATGAAAGCTTGAATGGTAGTTGACAAAATTTGGTAGGCACAATACAGCAAATGGCTAGCACATAAAGGAAGACAGCAATGAACACAATGATAAGGTTGTTTGGGTTAAGTACATAAGAATTAGGAGATTGGGTAACACTAGATACAGAGCAAGAAATAAAGCTCAGTGTAGGAAACTAAGAAGATGAAATTAAGTACTTTTTGGTTTTGTTTTTAAATAAGGCAAAAGTTTTACAGTTTTTCAATTCACTAGGGAGTGAGTTCCATAGACTAGGTCCTTAATTTGCATAGAGTGTTTACACAGATTAAGTTTGACCCTGGGGATATCAAGAGATATTTATTTCTGGTGTGGTGATAATGGTCCTATTACATCTGTCCAGAGAGAGTTTCAGAGCATGGTTTGCATTAAGAACAGGGTTTTGTAGATGTAGTTGACACAAGAGAATGTGTGGAGGAGTTAATATTTAGCAAGTTTAGGGATTTAAACAAGGGAGCTGAGTGTTGTCTGAAAGCAGAGTTAGTTATTATTCTGATAGCAGATTTTGCTGGGTGATGATGGGCTTAAGGTGGTTTGCAGTGGTAGACCCCCATGCACAGATACCATAATTAAGATAGGGGTAGATTAGAGCATAATAGAGAGAGAGGAGAGCAGAGTTAGGAACATAATATCTGATTTTGGAGAGTATACCAACTGTCTTAGAGACTTTCTTAGTTATGTGTTGAATGTGGGTGCTGAAGTTGAGTCTCTTGTCTAGGAATAGGCCAAGAAACTTGCCATCATTTTTATTACTGATGTTAATGTTGTCTATCTGTAGCTGAATTGCATTTGATGATTGCTTCCAAATAAGATGTAGTAAGTCTTTTCGATGTTTAATGTTAGTTTGTTAGTTGACATCCATAAGTGGACTTTTTTAATTCATTATTCACAACATTATTTAGTGTATGTGGGTTGAGGTCTGAATAGATAAGAGTAGTATCGTCAGCAAACAATATAGGTTTGAGAATATTAGAGACATTAGGCAGATCGTTTATATATATAAGAAATAGAAGAGGTCCTAAGATGCTGCCCTGTGGCACTCCAGTATGGATAGATGTTGAGGTATGAGTTGAGTTGAGGTATGGATAGATGAGGGAGTAATAGAGAGTAACCACGGCAGGGCGGGGTACATAATATCTGATCTTAGAAAGAATGCCAACAGTTTTTGAAATTTTTTTGATATATTTAGAATGTGTCCCTGGAAATTCAGCTTGTGGTCAATGAGAACGCCAAGGAATTTGCCATCTAATTTGTTACAAATTTGGGTATTGTTTATTTTGAGATTTATTTGATTAGAGGATTTATTGCCAAACAGCATATAGAAAGTTTTGTCAATGTTAAGGGTGAGTTTGTTGGCAGTTAGCCAAAGATGGACTTTATTTAGCTCAGTATTTACTGTGGCATTTAGAGCAAGGGGGTCAGGACTGGAGTAAATGAAGGTTGTGTCGTCCGCAAATAGAATTGGTTTGAGGTGTTGGGAGACATTTGGAAGATCATTAATGTAGATGAGAAAGAGGAGAGGGCCAAGTATGCTGCCCTGAGAAACCCCTATGTTGATGGGTAGTGTGGGAGAAATTGAATTATTCACAGAAACGTACTGGAGCCTGTCAGTAAGGTAAGATTTGAGGTATTGCAGGGAGTGTCCTCTGACTCCATAATGATGTAATTTAAGAAGAAGGTTTTGGTGGTTGACAGTATCAAAAGCCTTACGCAGGTCCATAAATAACCCAACAGGGAACTCATTTTTATCAAGAGCTCCATGAATCAAGTTAATAGTTGTAGTTGTTAACTTCTGTGAGATCACCACATTTGTGTATAGGGGTTACTCTCGTTTTTTTTTAGAATATCTGGAAAGGTTTGGAGTTCAAGTGACTTGCTGAAGAGCAATGCAATGGCAGGAGCTAAAAATCTGGAGACTTTTTTGTAAATTAAAGTTGGTATCTCCTCAAGGGCACTAGACTTGGTTTTAAGGGAAAGGATTATGTCAGTAACATCAGTGGAGTTAGTAGGCATTAGGTACAGAGACTGTGGATAGTTTCCTGTAAGATAGTCCTGAATATTAGTACTGGACGATGGAATATAATTTGCAAGGGATGACCCAATGGAAGAGAAGAACCTATTGAACTCAATAGCAGAATCAGAGGCTGAAAGCAGACCATCATTATTTGTCAGGAGTATTGGTTTGTTATTTATAATCTTCTTTGATCCCAATATTTGAGAAATTGTGCTCCATGTTTTCTTAATGTTGCCCTTTGTTTGAGTAAATTTATCTTCGTAGTATTCTCAAAGAATTACTCGTTATTGCTATCTAAGATAATTAGACGAGCTAAAACTAAATACTTCGAGGATAAATTTACCCAAATAAGGAGAAACATTAAAAAAAACTTGGAGCACAATTTCACAAATATTGGGATCAAAGAAGATTCTAAATAACAAACATACATTCCTGTCCAATAACGATGGTCAGCTTTCAGCCTTTGATTCTGCTATTGAGTTCAATAGGTTCTTAATCTCTTCTATTGGTTCTTCCATTGCGAACGATATTCCATCCTCCAGTACTGGTGTTAACGACTATCTTACAGGTAACTATCCACAGTCTCTGTACTTAAAGCCTATTAATTACTCTGAAGTCAAAGAGATAATCCTTTCCCTTAAAACCAAGTCTAGTGCCCTTGAGGAAATACCAACTTTAATTTACAAAAAAGCCTCCAGAACTTTAGCCCCTGCAATTGCATTGCTCTTCAACAAGTCACTTGAACTCCAAACCTTTCCAGATATTCTAAAAAAAGCGAGAGTAACCCCGGTACACAAATGTGGTGATCTCACAGATGTTAACAACTACAAACCTATATCAATCCTGCCTAACCTGTCAAAAATATTTGAGAAATTAATCTACAAGCAGCTTTACTCTTATCTAGCCAAACACAATATACTTAGCTCTTGCCAATATGGCTTCAGACCAAAAAAAGCACTAATGATGCACTTATTAGTATGATTAACTTGATTCATACAGCTCTTGATAAAAATGAGTTCCCTGTTGGGTTATTTGTGGACCTGCGAAAGGCTTTTGACACTGTCAACCACCAAACCTCCTCCTTAAATTACATCATTATGGAGTCAGAGGACACTCCCTGCAATACCTCAAATCCTACCTTACTGACAGGCTCCAGTATGTTTCTGTGAATAATTCAATTTCTTCTACCCTACCCATCAACATTGGTGTTCCTCAGGGCAGCATACTTGGCCCTCTACTCTTTCTCATCTACATTAATGACCTTCCTAATGCCTCCCAACACCTCACACCAATTCTGTTTCCTGACGACATGTTAAGAACAATAGTGGGCTTGCTATGGGGAACTGGTACTATTAAGGGGTAAAGGTAAGTAGACTAGAGGTATCAAGATATGGGAGAATCAAAAGGCCCGGCCCCCAAAATAAAATATCCACAGTAATAAATGCTTGCTACTAAACCCGGTTAGTCTAGGAATAGATTATTGTACTCCCACACAGGAACAAAGGATACTCTGTTCAAACTTACTTATTTATTAACCCCTTAACACCCCCCATACACAATCACACCAATAACAATTTAATACTAACTTTACCACACAATCTTACGTTAAAAGCCTTGGTCCACATAGGCAGGATACAAGGTTTACACTGAAACAAGCTAGGGTAAAGCTCTACTATAACACACTGGAGTCAGCTTAGGGTAGGGGACCACGTGGTTACACTGGGACCCCGTTAGCATAGCAGGTAAGATAAAAACTTTAAATACACTTACTACACCCCAGGTATACTACTCTACACATAGAACGATAGGTATGCCACAATATAACCATAAAAATAGCAAAGAAAACTTAACCAGACGAAGATACAGAAATAAATAAATAAGAGGAGGGAGAGGCACTTCCTTCCACCACAACCAGTCAGCCGAGAAGAGCGTCTCTCGTCTCCTCCTTCGTGGACTATGCTGCCGGCAGACTGTTCAACTAATCATACCGGCGCCCGATACAAATTTACTCAGGTTTACTTTACAAATGATTAGACAGTATTAGTAAACATAGTTGGTGCCTATTTTATTATTTAATAATCAACCCCAAGCTCAATCTTTAAATACTCTTTGAGAGACAAGACTAATCTTACGACTGGCAGGGAAGATACGACATATGCCACTCGCAATGCGTTTTTACTCTATGGTAGCTCAATAAGCTCACATTTTGACCTCTGGTTTCCCTCTAAAGAACCCAGAGTCGTAACACTCCTCCCCCCTTCAGAGAAAAAAAAATGTGACTACTAGAATAGTAGTCATATTTTTTTGTAAGAGTATACAGAATAAAATGGACATCCATGACATAATAGAAAATCAACCAAACAACAATTTCTGTCAAAAAAAATTACAAGGGAATTCTCTGAAAGAAAAACATACACAAAACAAAAAAAACAAAAGGAAGTAAATAAATTGGACACGGGATATTTAATGTCACAGGAGAACCTAAAAAAAAATAACTAAAGCATGACATTTGGTATGGCTTCCTGCGGCTCAGATGAATGTTACTCAGGCAAGCGGGACAGAGCGTCGGCTATCACGTTGAGCCGGCCCGGTAGGTGGATAATAGATAGATTAAAGTCCTGTAGGTACAATGCCCACCTGAGGATGCGTTTATTTTTCTGCTTCATCTGATTCATGAAAACTAATGGGTTATGGTCCGTGTACACTTCCACTATATTACCTGTGAGGTACACTTCGAACTTTTTGCAAGTTAGCACTAGCGCCAACGCCTCTTTTTCTATCACCGAATAATTGCGCTGCGCCTTGTCAAATTTCACAGAGTAATAATATACTGGGTGTTCCACTTTATCATCCCCAGTTTGCAACAACACTGCACCAGCACCCGAGTCAGACGCGTCAACTTGAATTTTAAACGGACGGTCGAACCTTGGACTAGCAAGCACTGGGGCGGAAGCTAAGATCAATTTCAAGTTTTTAAATGCCTCTGCACAGTCCGATGACCACTTAAATTTAACGGCCTTCCGCAACAAATCTGTGAGAGGAGTGGCCACACTGGAAAAGTTCTGACAAAAGCGTCGGTAGTACGCACACATACCGATAAATCGTTGAATGTCCTTTTTAGACCTGAGCACTGGATAGTCCAGAATAGCACTAATTTTGTCTTGTCGAGGTAACACTTTTCCTTGGCCCACTTCATAACCGAGGTACGTCACTGTGCCTTGGCCAAAATGACACTTTTTAGCATTTAAGGTTAGATTTGCATGTTTCAACACTGTGAACAACTGGCGTAACCTAGCTATGTGGTCAGCCCAATTAATATCAAAGAGCACAATATCATCTAAATACGCCCGACAATTTGGCACATTAGCGAGCAAAGAGTTCATTAGCCTCTGGAACGTGGCAGGGGCATTACGCAAGCCGAATGGTAACACTTGATACTCAAACACACCCTCGGGTGTCACAAACGCCGTTAGTTGTTTAGCACGTTCAGTGAGAGGGATTTGATAGTACCCTCTCGAGAGATCGAACTTAGATACATACGTGGCGTTCCCGATTTCGTCGATACAGTCCTCGAGACGTGGCAACGGATAGGCGTCCACTATGGTCACCTTGTTGAGCTGCCGATAATCGGTGCATAATCGCCAGGAGCCATCTGGTTTGGGGACCAAAAGGCAGGGCGAGCACCAAGAGCCCTGGCTCGGCCTGATGAGGCCGTGCTGGAGCAAGAAGTCGACCTCCTTACGGACGATGGCCTTCTTTTCCGGACTCATCCGATAGGGTTGAAGGCGAATGGGGGTGTAGTCCGTCAACTCGACATCATGGTAAATGGCATCAGTCTGGGTCGGGACCTCCCCGAACAGACTGGAGAATTCGTCAAGCAACGACTGCACCTCGTCACGTTGGGACATCTGCAAATGGGACAGTCCCTCCTCCACAGCATTCACAGAACTAGAATTATTGAGAATGAGATTAGTTGGGTCCCCAGAACAATCATCCCCTCCCTCACTGGAAATGGAAACATTGGTTAGTGCAATGGGCCTGGGGCCCTGGAACTTCTTCAGCCGATTCACGTGTACGAGCATTACCTGTTTACGCTTATCAGAGTGTCTCACTTTGTACGTGAGGTCCCCAGTCTTCTCTGTCACAATGTAGGGGCCCTCGTACTTGTGGGACATAGTGCTCCCCAGTCGAGGCTTTAGTACCAGGACAGGGTCACCGGGCTGAAATACCCGCAACTTAGCCTTGGCATCGTTCCGTTCTTTCATATTCTCTTGGGCCTTCCCAAGATACTTTAGTGCCGCAGCCTTGCAGTCCTTGAGTCTCTGGTGGTGTTGCGCAAAGAAAGCCGAACCTTCGGTTAACGTTACGTTCCCTAACAGATTCTCCTGTAACATTTGCAAGGGTCCACGAACTTTATGGCCAAAGACTAACTCAAAAGGAGAACAACCCAGTGAACTTTGCAACCCCTCCCTAGCAGCAAACAAAACATACGGCAAGTTCTCGTCCCAGAAGGTATGGGAACTCTCGCACGATGTCTTCAACATCTGCTTCAGAGTTAGATGGAACCTTTCAATGACCCCCTGACTCTGTGGATGGTATGGGCTGGAAACCTTATGAGTTATTCCATGGTCCTTACAAAATTGTTCAAAAATATCAGACTTAAAGTTAGTACCATTGTCAGTCTGCACAACCCGAGGCAGTCCAAAAGTGGAAAAAAATTGCAACATACGAGCAACAACAGTCTTTGCTCGGATGTTCCTTACAGCAAAAGCCTCTGGGTAACGAGTCGTGATACACATCATCGTAATTAGATAAATATTACCAGACTTAGTTCTAGGTAATGGACCAACACAGTCCATTACCACATGAGAAAATGGTTCCTCCGGCACGACAATAGGCTTAAGAGGAGCTTTAGGTGGAGTCTGGTTTGGTTTCCCAACAAGTTGACATGCAATACATGCATTACAAAATTTTGCCACATCGCTTTTCAGCTTGGGCCAGAAAAAGTACTTGCAGATTTTGTGATACGTAATATTAATGCCTTGATGTCCCCCCATAGGATCATCATGGGCAGCTGACAAAACTCTTTCTCTATAGCAGGTCGGCAACATAACCTGGTGGACTACCTCCCACTCATTTGACAAGGGAGCACTCTGAGGTCTCCATTTTCTCATCAAAATCCGATCATTGTAGTAGTACCCAGTTGCTGCGTCTACAATTTCCTCCCTAGAGACGGCTGTCTCGTGACAATCTGCAAGACTGGGGTCAGCTTTCTGTAACTCACTCAAGGAGGCGTCCAGGCCTTGGTCAGATGCCATTGGCCGAGGCTCAACAGTGTTCTCCTCCACCTCCCCACTACTCTCGGTAGGCGGGGTGGCAGGCTCTCCACAATGTCCTCGGCCCCGTCATCGAGTCGGGCCATGAATGTGTCCGCAAGGTCCACTGGGCTTTCACCACTCGGAAGGTCCCTCGTGTCCTTGGGATTTACCACCTTGGCAAGCACAGGGCTGCCCTTACATTTAAGTCCCATAGACCTAGTCACCACGCACGCAGGGTACACAACATTATCCTCTGCGGTGGGTGAATCCAGGCAAACCTTTGGGGTAGGCAACATAACAGGCAGTCTGGAGTCCCCTACCTTATCCCCGGCTAAATCATTACCCAATATTACATCAACATTAGGGAAAGGTAGGTACGAAGTGACTCCGACTGTACAAATACCCTTGTGGAAATCAGATTCCAGGGTAACCTTACGGAGGGGTACTGCTCGAGTATCACTAGTGACACCCTCGACCAGTACCACCTCTCCAGTGTCGAGAGTATTGGCACCTTGCAAAGCACTCTCTAAAATTAAAGTCTGGATGGCACCGGTGTCTCGGAAGATCACCACGTCCCTCCAGGAAGAACCCTCAGACAAAAGTAGTCTCCCTTTCGATAAGAATGGGGTAAGCAGGTCCAACCACTGTGGGTTGGAAGTCTTACTCCCTAACCCTTCAGAAGGCCTCAAGCCCTGTGTCACAACGAGAGCATTGGGTCTTTTTTCCGGGTACAGTTGCCAACAACGGCTAATATTGTGGGTTGAACTTTTACAATGACCACAGAAACGTCGGGGAGAAGAGACATTACTAACCGAATTACCCTTCGGTTCACTCTTTAGTGTCGTGGGGCTAGACAATTTAACAGGGTTAGTTATGTCTGAAACAGAAGGTGCATTAGGTGAAGGTTTAGAATGAGCTGGTCTGGACTGGCTGTGGGTATAAGTTTTGTTACTCTGTGGGGTAAAATTATTTTTATTGGGCCTTTTGCCCGCCAACTGGTAGTTTTCTGCCATCTTGGCCAAGTCCCCTATTTTAGAATTTAACTCTACCCTACCTCTAAGGTATTGCGAAATATATTCTGGCATACTATCTATAAAGTGTTCTACTAAGACTACATTTCTGAGTGCCTGGTATGTTTCGGCTTTAGCCGAGCGAATCCATTTATCAAACAATCTAATTTGCTCATTGGCAAATTCAGTGAACGGTTGGTTGTGAGTGGGCCTAAGGTTGCGATAAGTTTGGCGGTGAGCTTCAGGAGTAATTTCGTACGCCCTCAAAATTCTTTCCCTGACTTCATCATATACAAAACACTCGTCGTCAGGCATATTAATAAAAATATCTTGTGCTTTACCCCTAAGCCGCCCCTGCAAGATTTTCACCCACTCTTCCCTTGGCCAGTTCATGGACATGGCTAGTCTCTGAAAATGGTTAAAAAATCTTTCAGGGTCTGACTCTGAAAATTCAGGCAAGTTGTGTTTTTTATCAGAATGTCTGGAGTTCGAGTCCCCAGTAGGTGGTACCATTCTTGCCGCCTCATTTTTGAGCCTTTGCTCTTCCACTTTAGCATTTTGTTCTGCTACTCTGGCCTCTTGCTCTGCCAGTCTTAACTTGGCTAGTGTTAATTCTAATTCTATATTTCTACTCACTGCACTTTCCCCTGAATTGGGTTCGCATAAAATTGTATCACTTGGCACTAGTTCTTGGTCTATACAATGCCGTAAAATTTCATTCATCAAAGTCCACTTTCTATCTGCGTCATTTAATTCTAGGCCAAATTCCTTGCCTAACAATATTAAATTTGCTTTGTTGAGCTTCTTTATCTCTATCACTGAAGGGTTCATTGCCAGTCTCTGCATTTCAGATGACATGACTAAAAATTTTAGCTCCTAGCCACAGAAAAAATTAAAAATTAAAAAATTGGAAAAAACAAAAATTTGCACGGCCCCTAACACAAGGCCACACTAACCTTAATCGTGAAGAGATCCAGCTGGGTGTCCAGTCAGTGCAAAGAATGTTCTACGCCAGATGAGCTGGACCCTAGGCTAGCCCACAACCGTTCTGCGGAAACAAGAATTTTTAGTTTTGGCACTCAAAAATCTAATTTTTTACAATAATAACGTTCCTCCCGGACAGGCCAACCACTTGTTATGAACAATAGTGGGCTTGCTATGGGGAACTGGTACTATTAAGGGGTAAGGGTAAGTAGAATAGAGGTATCAAGATATGGGAGAACAAAAGGCCCGGCCCCCAAAGTAAAATATCCACAATAATAAATGCTTGCTACTAAACCCGGTTAGTCTAGGAATAGATTATTGTACTCCCACACAGGAACAAGGGATACTCTGTTCAAACTTACTTATTTATTAACCCCTTAACACCCCCCATACACAATCACACCAATAACAATTTAATACTAACTTTACCACACAATCTTACGTTAAAAGCCTTGGTCCACATAAGCAGGATACAAGGTTTACACTGGAAACAAGCTAGGGTAAAGCTCTACTATAACACACTGGAGTCAGCTTAGGGTAGGGGACCACGTGTTACACTGGGACCCCCGTTAGCATAGCAGGTAAGATAAAAACTTAAATACACTTACTACACCCCAGGTATACTACTCTACACATAGAACGATAGGTATGCCACAATATAACCATAAAAATAGCAAAGAAAACTTAACCAGACGAAGATACAGAAATAAATAAATAAGAGGAGGGAGAGGCACTTCCTTCCACCACAACCAGTCAGCCGAGAAGAGCGTCTCTCGTCTCCTCCTCCGTGGACTATGCTGCCGGCAGACTGTTCAACTAATCATACCGGCGCCCGATACAAATTTACTCAGGTTTACTTTACAAATGATTAGACAGTATTAGTAAACATAGTTGGTGCCTATTTTATTATTTAATAATCAACCCCAAGCTCAATCTTTAAATACTCTTCGAGAGACAAGACTAATCTTACGACTGGCAGGGAAGATACGACAAATGCCACTCGCAATGCGTTTTTACTCTATGGTAGCTCAATAAGCTCACATTTTGACCTCTGGTTTCCCTCTAAAGAACCCAGAGTCGTAACATCTATAACAAACAATTTTATTCACAAAATAAACTAAACTACTCCACAGTGAATTGACGTTACCTTTACTGTCACTCCAGTGGCACATTCAAGAACATCTAAGCAACAGCCTGATGGACCCATGGTAACCATTTCCCGTCGTCGCTGACTGAACAATGACACTAACTGAA
>WNGS01109303.1:0-10947 GCA_020271785.1 Procambarus virginalis | reverse complement strand
TATATTTAAATGCCAAGGAATTGTCTTTATTTTATTTTGTTTTCTAGATTAAGTAAAGTGCATTTTTTTATATTTGTGTTTTCGTGTATCTTACCTTACCACAGATTATCAGACAAGCAGTCACTCTTTTTTTTTCCTTTTTTTTTTATAACTTACATGTATGTGGCCCAGCATTGACATCTGCTATTTGGAAGACTGCCGACCACCATTTCCAACACGTTACCGTCACATATAATTGGGGGCCTGTCCTAGGAGCTTCACTCAGGTATTGGTAATTGTGGTAAGCGTACTTGGCTTTCATTCCCTTGCTTTCAATATTTACACTAATCATTTATTATTATATGGTGCTGTGTATATTGTGCATTACGGGAGTAGCATATGGTGAGTGTGAGACAACTTTGGATTACGTGGTGACTGTAGGCCGCAGTCATACTCTTAATTGGTCGTCTCCCCTTCCGTGTTATACCCGTGTTTAACATCTTTTTGTCCCTCAGATATTTCTCACATTTTGACAGATATCACATAGGTACCCTGGTACTGTGGTCTGTCTCCGGGTCAATAGCACCTAATTTCTGCAATCCGACTCTAGGAGGAAAAGAGGGCCAAAGATCCTCTAGCACGGACTATTATTGGCGAACTGGGACCTCGCCGATAGTTCTCGTCACCAGTTGACACTCGCACCCCTACTCGTTGGTCAGAATTGATGGTATTTACTCAAGGTAGGGAATTAGCTTTCTTTCTTTTGAGCACGAAGTTCGCTAATTCTGTAATACCATATTCAATTTCAGTGGGTACCTTGCTTATGTTCTATAGTGACTCGGCAAGGTATGACTACATTTTGGACTACCTCATTTACTTAGGAACCATTTAGTGTTTCACTTGTCTTTGAAACTCAGTTTCAACTAATTAGTAGGATTTTCTTGCCTTTATCCTCCCACAGTGAGTACCAGGTACAAGATTTCCTGCGACCTTAATCATTTACCATCTTGAATTAACTTTAATTATTAATAATTCCACAGGATAGGTATCAGTTGCCACGTTTCCTGTTTCTGACATTCACCATATTCTCACAGTATATTCGTGTCTCATTTATTTGCCATTTTCACATGTTTCGTATCCAAACTTTCAAGGCAGATCCAGAAGGTGAAATAGAGAACTTACGTCATGCTAAGAGGGTCGAATTGAGACTCTTGCACATGAGTATCAATTAGAAGTTCCCCCTGACGCCAACAAGTATGCCATACATAATATAATTTTAGATTATCTGCGGATGAAGGTATTATAGATTCTAATATCACGAACATATACCATTTCAGAGAAGCATGATTTGACAGCAATAAAGCTCAAGCTAGAACTTGCTAAGATCAGCGGGAGCAACAAAGAAGCAGCTGCCATCAGAAAGGAAGACAAGAACGCGAGCTCAGTTTAAGAAAGAAGAGGAAGAGGCCGCACATGAAGAGAAAGAAGAAAGTGAACGTGAGTTGGCCTTATACAAAGAGCGACTCGAGATACACGTGAACACGACAAACGGCAGGCAGAAACAGTTCTAGAATGTCGTGACCGAGAACTCACGAGGGACGCTGCACACCAAGCTCAACTCCAACAAGCTGCAGCTAGTCTTCCTCCAAGTTTCAATGTCTCCCATGCAAGTAAGTTAATGCCCCCGTTCATAGAAAAGGAGGTGGATGTGTTCTTCACTACTTTTGAGACCCTTGCTAATCAACTTAGTTGGCCTGACGACCAATGGCTACCCTTCTCCGAGTACATTTAACAGGTAGAGCAGCAGTCACACTCAGCACTTTGGCATCGGAAAACGACTACACCACCTTGAAGCAAGCTGTGTTGGACGCCTACCTTCTCTCCACCGAGAGCTACCGACGAAAGTTCCGTGACTACATCAAGGCAAGTACCACCACCTTCTTAGAATTTGCTAACACCAAACGGAGATATTTCATGAAATGGCTAGAGGCAGCACATGTCTCTACTTTTCCAGAGCTTGTCAACCTCATATTGGTTGAAGAATTTTGAGACGTGTACCTCCTCCTGTCCGCCTATACTTAGCAGACAAAGAAGAGACCGATTTGGTGAAGTGCGCGAAGTCAGCTGACACTTACAGCCTCATCCACCGGCTGACACCAGAACCTACCAGTAAGAAGTCTTGGTACAGTTACGAGAAAGCGAGCCCAGATCAAGGTACCTCTCAACTGTACTGCAGGTATTGTCGACTCTATGGACATACCATAGAAAAATGTGGTAAGTCCCAATCTAAAGGTAACATAGAACCTCCTAAGCCCAAACCTACTCACCCTAAGTCCGGTAAGCCTGTAATGAATGTTGGTGTTCATGCTAATGATCTGTCTCTCTTTAGCAAACATCTATATCCAGGAACTATCTCTACCCACGGTTCAGATTCAGAGGGACGTTTCGGACTTAAGATCCTGCGGGACACAGCGGCTCTACAATCGATCGTCTTGAAATCAGCTGTGCCCAACGTCGCCTACACAGGAGAGACTGTCTTCATCACTGACCTTACTGCTACTACTCCTTATCCTCTCGCCAGAGTCCACCTGGAATGTCCCTTCGTGACCGGTGAAGTCCAAGTCGCCATCAGGGAAAAGCCTTTTCCCATGCCTGGAGTGCAACTTCTCCTAGGCAACGACTTGGCAGAAGACCAACAACCGACCAACTTGATCGTCAAGGACATATCCCAGGTGAGCAACTCTGTGTTGGATAACCCGATTTTTAAGCATGTTCCAGCAAAAGTTCAAGAGAGTGATGAAGTTTCTCCTCCTGTTATGGTGATCACCCGTGCTCAAGCTGCACGACCACAGCCAGCTGACTACTGCTACCGCTGTCCCTCAAGACCCTTCGAAGCTACCCCCTAATCTGACCGCTTTGGAGTTCCGTAAGTTACAGAGAGAAGATCTTACCTTGACACCATTATTCTTTCAGGCTGAGACCCAATCCGACAGTGTTCCTGGGTTCTTCTTGGAGAACGAATTACTCTATCGCAGGTATAGACCCAGTAAACTGAAGTGACGAGGACGATTGGGCAAACATTGAACAACTAGTGATTCCTACCAGCCTGCGGCCCACGATTCTACACCTGGCCAACGGAGCTCTATCACATTACGGCTGCTACAGTGGTGAAGAATTTATTGAAAATCTTCACCCAATATGGATTTCCGAGGGAGATACAGAGCGACTGTGGCACCACCTTCACCAGTGATCTTTTCAAACGGACTCTGGAGGAGTTCAACATCAAACAGGTACTGTCCAGCCCCTATCATCCTGCTTCACAGGGTTCTCTCGAGCGTAGTCATCAGACTATCAAGGCACTCTTAAAAAAGTTTTGCAATGAGACCTCAAAGGATTGGGATAGGCAACTTGATCTCATTATGTGTATTTTCAGAAGTCTTCCCAACGAGTCACTAGGAGTATCTCCTTATGAGATGCTCTACGAACGTAAGTGCCGTACACCTCTCAAGGCTTTCAAGGATTCTCTACGTGATGCCACCTTCAGTGAGCATCAGAATGTGCCCCAGTATCTTCAAAACCTCCGACACATTCTAGAGAGGGTCCATTCCTTTGCTAGCAACAACCTACAGAAAGCCCAAGAGAGGATGAAGACTCGTTACGACCAGCACTGCCAAGTAAGGAAGTTTAAACCGGGAGACTTAGTTCTTGCCTATTTCCCTATCCCAGGTTCTCCTTTACAGAACAGGTTCTCAGGACCCTACCGTGTTAAAGAGTGCCGGAACAACTTCAACTACGTTCTCGAGACCCCCGATAGGCGGCGAAAGACCCAGCTGTGCCACATCAATCTGCTCAAGCTCTATCATGGGGTTCCTCCCACTGTGTTAACCAACTTTACCTCATTTACAGATCCATACAGCCACAGTGAGACCTTCCCTGCTTCTCCTTCCGAAAACACTGACACTGAGACAGCGCTTTCTAATTCGGAAATCCTTACTGACATTTATAATCACCTTCAGGACAGTAATTTTGCTCCTTTATCATATTCTAATACTTCTCTCGCCTCGCCAGATATCAAGAAGCTTTTCATCCTCCATGTCGACGCCAGTGGTACCGGCATCGGAAGTGTCTTAATGCAGCAGCGAGGCGAGGAGGTTCTACCTGTCAGCTACTACAGTTGCAAGTTGAAGCCTCATCAGAAAAACTATAGCACTATAGAGAAGGAACTCCTCTCCATCGTCCTGAGCTTACAACACTTTGCACCATATCTACACGGTGCTAGGTCCACTACCATCTATTCGGACCACAACCCTCTAAGATTCCTACATCAAGCCCAATTCAATAACCAACGTCTGCTGCGATGGGCTTTATATCTTCAAGGCTTCAATCTGAAGATCTGTTATATTAAGGGGCCTGATAACATCATCGCTGACGCCCTCTCCAGAGTGCATGAGGTAGAGGCAGCTCCACCTCCCACTCTACCTCCCGTGAACGTGACTCCACCAGAACCGCAGGCTTCTGGGGAGAGTTGCTTCGGGGAAAACGGAGGAAAGGGTCCTGAATGATATTGTTAATAGAAATGTTATCCCTACAGACAAAAATCAGAAGATACAACTGACGATTTACTATAAAACCAAGAAAACGGCCAGCCTACTCACGAGAAACTCTCCAGACACTGAGGAGAACGCTCTAAAAGAGACCAACGTCGTCTATGCCTTCAAATGCCCTCTTGGGGACTGTAAGCCTAAAAAAACTCAGTATATAGGCAAGACAACAACATCTCTTTCCAGGCGTTTAACGATGCATAAGCAACAGGGCTCTATTAAGGAACATATAATCTCTTCACACAACCAAACCATCGCCAGAGAAATCTTAGCACACAACACAGAAATCATTGATAGATACAGCGATAGCAGGCGGCTTGACATCTGCGAGGCACTACACATCAAGAAGTCAACACCAGCAATCAACAGCCAATTAATGCACAACTATATTCTACCCACTTCAAGACTCCGCTCCAATATAGAAGCATCAAGAAATATGGGCCAATAGGCCGTCTGCAGTTACAGATCTATTCTTCCCTTTAGCTTATACCCATTGTTCCGTGTTCTGTGTTTTGTTGAAAGTTTGTTTTCACCTCATCCAAAACTATTGTATTACATCACCTCACCCAAATGCTGTTCAGTTATAGTTGTGTGTGTGTAAACTAAAGTCTTTGAAAATGTAATAAGTTTTACGAAACGCGCTCAAGTGTCGCGTCAGACTAGAAATAAAAATGAATTTTGGAGAAATGATTTTTCATTTACCACCAACAGTAAAAGAAACATAAGGAAGTTCGAGAAAATTCGTGTTAGAATTATTAATCTTACTTTTTCAGTCATATTTAATAATATATGTCTACAGGAAAGACTGCTACCAAACTATACTAATATATATATATATATATATATATATATATATATATATATATATATATATATATATATATATATATATATATATATATATATATAAATATATATATATATATATTTTTAAAGTTTGTGAGGGTACCACCTCTGGTGCCAATGTGGGGACCCATAGCCTCGGAGAAGAAAATAAAACGTTTTCAGAGGAGACCTTGTGGTTTCTCACTGAACACTAATATTTTCTTCTCCTACCACCCCCATTCTTTTGTATGTACACATATATATTTGCTTTATTTGAACTGTGTTACAAAAAAGGAGTTACATATAGGTTACAAAGATGGTTATCATAGGTTGTCGAGTTCCTCCAGCTCCTCAGATGGCGGGCAGGAACCCTGGATGCAGTGTGCATTTCCCCTCTGTATCGCCACGCTGAGGCGCTGGAAAAGAAAGCTGGCAGCTCTAGGGTCCCTTGTTGTTTCAATGAGCCTAGAACCCAGTTCCTTCAAAAAACTGGTAGCACTTTTACCCCAGGCGCCGAGTGTCTCAGAAGCAATGGGGACAAAATTGTAGTGGTGATCAAGTTCTCTATACTTACGGGATTTGGCTGCTTCCCTGTGGGTGGCAGCGCCACCTGGTTGTGCAACACTGAGGTCAATGTAGGTGTTAGCCAGGGTTGATACGCACGTGTAGTCCCATACCAACTGCTTGCCATTCTTCCAGGGGTTCACTGTGATACCATCCGGGCGACCAATAAGAGCATCAGAGTTACGGGGCGTTAGGTAACGAGGCTCTCTCTCAGCTGGGCATCCAGCTGTGGTGAGGCTCCTCTTGATGATGTCGTTAACTTCACTGTGCCTCGAGTGCCATCCTCCCGTGCTTTGGCAGAGTAGGCCATGGTGGCCGTACCTGTCAGCCACCACCTCGCCGCAAAACACCTATATCTGGTGTGGATTGGGGCAGCAAGGCGGAGGGCCACAGCAATTCGGAGGGCGTGTGGTGTGAGACGCGTGCCAGTTGCCGACATTGGGGTTGCTAACAGGAAATCCCCTGCATGAGGGGCTGCTACTGCTGTGAGTCGAGCAATGTCGTGCTGTGTTGATGCAGCACCCAGGCACTCTGCAGCAACTTTGTCTACAATGGGGCCATCCCAGCTGGATTGCCTGTGGGCTTTTGGGGATGGTGGTTGAGGTGATGGGCCTGCACGAGAAGCCCACTCTGTGGCACAGCGTGTAAAATTGGGATCATGTACACCTGCCAGCTGATGTAAGTGGGCAGGTAGAATTTCCTTCACAAGGTCGTCGGGTGCTGATAAGGAGGACAGGAAGGCTGGAACAGCGATTTGCGTTGCTGTTCGAACTCCGAGGCCCCCAAGTCTTACGGGAAGAGAGGCTTGTTTCCACTGCAGGTCATCAAGAGAGAGGTTAAGGGCTTTTTCTAGCATTGATTTCAGTAACCGGTCATACTCACTTAGTTTTTGGCTACTGTAAGATGGTGAACACCTCAGAAAGTAGGTTAACCTGGGGAGGGACAGACATCTGGTGATGAGGTAGAGTGCATCATGAGCATCAATATCCTCAATCCTCCCATCCATCCTCTTAAGGTCGGCGATTTTCTTATCAAGGACCTCATCGATGGCTTTCAACCCCAGGGGAGCTCCTAGGAGTGTGCTGTCTTCAGGTTTAGTTTTATGGATGTTTGGCAGAAGACCCTCTATTCTCTCTACGATGCCCTGGTTGGAACATATTATTTCACATTTAGAAGGGTTCAGGGTGAGGCCTAAAACTGCACCTTGCTCCTGGATATATATATATATATATATATATATATATATATATATATATATATATATATATATATATATATATATATATATATATATAAATATGCAGAAAACCACGTTTTTCAACGCTAATAATTCATTTAGGTCTATGTTAATTAATAATTATCACTTTCGCGCACTGAGGTTAAGGAAAAAAACTTGGGCCTTATGCCCCTGGCGCTTCGCGCAGCCAAGCGGTGAGACCGAAAAGTGTATACTCTTTTTACTCTCCTCACACTAATTGTAGGCGTACGTATTTAAATTTGGTATCACTGTGTTCGCAATAGAATTGTCTATAAGAACATACGTATAAAATGCCGTCAAATCATAAGGCCTATCAACAACCAATAAAAAACTATTGACATCACTTGCCGAGAGCGCCAAACAGCAACAAAATGTTTCCATTCTCGTAATGGTTGTGAAGCCCACAGTTGTCCTACATCGTTAATTTTGGTATCATTGGAATCGCAATTAAATTCTCTATACGGACATATGCATATAAATATAGAATCAATGTCGCAACTGACCCACAAGAGTGTGGGAAGTGGCTGAAGTGTTACTCGGTGCCGCATTTGTGTTCCTCACGTGTGCCCCAAAGAATGAGGTGATTTGGTAAAATGCTATGCCCAAGATAACCATCCGAGTGCCGGCGGTGAGGTGGTTCAAATAGCTTCGGCTATCACCTCATTATGTCCGGTCGTGATGGTCAAGTGGTTTAAGGCGTCTTGTACATACCAGTTGCGTTGCTCCTGGGAGTATGGGTTCGAGTCACTTCTGGGGTGTGAGTTTTCATTCGCATATAGTCCTGGGGACCATTCAGGCTTGTTCGCATTTGTGTTCCTCACGTGTGCCCCAAAGAATGAGGTGATTTGGTAAAATGCTATGCCCAAGATAACCATCCGAGTGCCGGCGGTGAGGTGGTTCAAATAGCTTCGGCTATCACCTCATTATGTCCGGTCGTGATGGTCAAGTGGTTTAAGGCGTCTTGTACATACCAGTTGCGTTGCTCCTGGGAGTATGGGTTCGAGTCACTTCTGGGGTGTGAGTTTTCATTCGCATATAGTCCTGGGGACCATTCAGGCTTGTTCGCATTTGTGTTCCTCACGTGTGCCCCAAAGAATGAGGTGATTTGGTAAAATGCTATGCCCAAGATAACCATCCGAGTGCCGGCGGTGAGGTGGTTCAAATAGCTTCGGCTATCACCTCATTATGTCCGGTCGTGATGGTCAAGTGGTTTAAGGCGTCTTGTACATACCAGTTGCGTTGCTCCTGGGAGTATGGGTTCGAGTCACTTCTGGGGTGTGAGTTTTCATTCGCATATAGTCCTGGGGACCATTCAGGCTTGTTCGCATTTGTGTTCCTCACGTGTGCCCCAAAGAATGAGGTGATTTGGTAAAATGCTATGCCCAAGATAACCATCCGAGTGCCGGCGGTGAGGTGGTTCAAATAGCTTCGGCTATCACCTCATTATGTCCGGTCGTGATGGTCAAGTGGTTTAAGGCGTCTTGTACATACCAGTTGCGTTGCTCCTGGGAGTATGGGTTCGAGTCACTTCTGGGGTGTGAGTTTTCATTCGCATATAGTCCTGGGGACCATTCAGGCTTGTTCGCATTTGTGTTCCTCACGTGTGCCCCAAAGAATGAGGTGATTTGGTAAAATGCTATGCCCAAGATAACCATCCGAGTGCCGGCGGTGAGGTGGTTCAAATAGCTTCGGCTATCACCTCATTATGTCCGGTCGTGATGGTCAAGTGGTTTAAGGCGTCTTGTACATACCAGTTGCGTTGCTCCTGGGAGTATGGGTTCGAGTCACTTCTGGGGTGTGAGTTTTCATTCATATATATATATATATATATATATATATATATATATATATATATATATATATATATATATATATATATATATATATATATATATATATATATGGTTCCAAGGGGTTGTCATGTCAGGGGGTGGTAATGGGCGACGAGCTCCCATGACCTATAAAATGCTCCTATATGGCATGCGTCTCAAATAGCCTCTGACAACCAAGTCCAACTCCTGGCCTGCACGGGTGGCTTAGTCTTTAAGTCCGGCGGAACTGCTTTTACCGACAGGAGAAGGGGCGAGGGCGTGCCTCTGGCGCCTTAAAACCAGCTGCTCCGGGTAGATGGGACTCGATAGCCTGGGAAGGCAGCCCATCTAGGGGAAGAAAAACCCTGATTTTAAACCTCCGCTGCCTTGCGGCCATACCCTTTTCTGGGAAAAGCTTCAGGAGTCAACCTCGAGGAAAAATCCGGAGTTGGAGCCCCTAAGGCAGTTCGTTGTTGACGTCGACCTCGTTCTGGCAGCTCCTGCGACGTTGCTGGAACCATGTGTATTGGCATTTGCCTTTCTATTGGATAATTTCAGCAACGTGGAGAGGGGGGATCTGCTGCATGGGTAACAGCTTCTCCTCCATATCTACCTACCCAGGCTTTGCGCCCTGGAGAGGACACTCCAGCTTCGCCTCGCAGCGTTGAACCAACACGGGAAGCGACAGTCTACCGGTTTTAAGTCTTCCGCTCGATTGGCGAAGAGTGTGACGCCAAGGTTGCTTCTGACGGTGGGAGGGGTCATTGCGCCCCACTGGGCAGCTACCGCCCGCCTCAAGCTGGTTAAACCCCAGCCAATAAGGTGTTGCCTCGCCACGGTCCGTTAACCTCACTGGGTGCGTGGGGTTTAGGGTGAAAACCGACAAGCGACCCGACAACTTTGCACCAAGCAATACCATACCCAAAAAGAAAATATCAACTGCCCTAAAGCTGGGCACATGGAACGTCAGGACACTGACACCAGGTTTCTCTGACGACCTGCAAGAAATCAATGACGCCCGAAAAACAGCAATCATCGATAGGGAGCTGAGCAAACTGCAGATGGATATTGTTGCTCTCCAAGAGACCAGGCTCCCTGGATCAGGATCTGTGAGAGAGAGGACCTTCTCTTTCTTCTGGCAAGGAAAACCACCTGATGAGACCAGAGAACATGGTGTGGGATTTGCAGTCAGGAACGCACTGTTGGGATACATTATGCCACCAATGGGGGAAACCGAACGAATTCTGTCTCTGCAACTGCACTCCCAAACAGGACCAGTCAATGTAATTAGTGCATATGCACCAACCCTGACTTCTCCAGTAGAGGCAAAGGAAAAATTCTACGATGACCTCAACAGAGTCATAGCGAGAATCCCTGTAAAGGAGCCACTGTTCTTCCTCGGCGACTTCAACGCCAGAGTGGGTGCCGAGCACAACATTTGGCCCACTTGTCTGGGTCAATTCGGCATAGGGAGGATGAATGAGAACGGGCAACGTCTGCTAGAACTCTGCTGCCTTCATGGTCTCTGTGTCACCAACACGTTCTTCGGCACAAAGCCTCAACACCGAGTATCTTGGAGACACCCCAGATCCAAGCACTGGCACCAGCTTGACCTGATTCTTACCAGGTGTGCAAGTCTACCCAGCGTCAAGATTACGCGTAGCTACCAGTGTGCTGTCTGTGACACCGACCACTCCCTGGTCTGTAGCAGGGTCAAGATACAACCAAAGAAGATTCATCACTCGAAAAAGGCGGGCAGACCTCGCATCGACACCACTAAGACCCGAAACCAGGACAAGGTGAAAGATTTTGCACGCGTGCTCGAGGAAGCTCTCCTGGCCCAGCCGGGGTCACTGCCTGTAAAAGATGGGAGCACTTCAGAGACGCTGTGTTCAACGCTGCCATTTCC
>WNGS01109296.1:0-10096 GCA_020271785.1 Procambarus virginalis | reverse complement strand
AGCTTACGGAACTGAGCAGAAGTGACATCCACCCAAATGCAAGCTGCAACGGCTCCTCCAGGCACCACCCGATACGAGGCAACAGTATCTGGTATAAGACGACGGTCCTGAAAAAACCAAGAGAGAGGGATAAAACCAACCAGAAATCGAAGACAACCTACGAAGAGACAAGTGCCAAAAAGACCACCAGGAATTCATACTGCCGTCGAGACAAAACTTGCAGGTGGGATATCAACTAAGCCACCTGATCACAATACAAGTGGTGATAAACCCGTGTCAAAAAAAACAGATGCAGAAGCAGAGAAGATGAACCAGCCACATACTGGAATGGTCCAATCTGCTGAAAGAGGCAGAGCGGCGAGAAGACCCTCGGGTTCGGACATCGAGCAAGAGGCACCTGTTGGAAATAACCAACAGTTTTATACATCATTGTATTTATACAACAAAAGTAGTTACAAAAATTACTAACTTATAGATTTAATCATTATCATGATTTTCATTGCCAAATTCTCCTAGTACGTGAGGAACAACAGGCAGCAACATGAATTTTCTCCACATTTAGTTGAATTTATAACAAGAGTCCAGTTTATCATTTCATTTGCTAAAAATAGTTAAGTTGATTTCGTAGTATACTATTACTTACTGAGCTCCCTTATTTAACTAACATTTAAACATTCTAGAGGAAATACTTTGATGTAAATGATTTTACTTCAATTTCCTTGATTGGCTGCGCACAACTTTTAGTAAGTCAATTTATGTTACTAGAACTTCTATTTTATCACAGAAGAATTTAATGTGATATTAATACTTGTTATTACCTCTTCCTTCCTTAGTCAATTGCGATAAATACATAATCATTTACGCTCGAAAGCCGCGCATGCGCAATAAGGAGCAGGAGGAAGAAGGGAGAGAGCGTCACTTGACCTCAACTCGAGAGCACGGACGCCATTAAGAGCGTGCAGCAGAGTTGTGCTTGACCTATTATTTCGCTCCCACGATCAATTGAGCGGTGCACGTTATCTGGCACAACACAGCCGTGTCATAGACATACATACGAGCATCTTCAGAGTCAACGTCTTTCAAGCAGCAGCTGGAGGACGAAGAGTTGCTCAAGTCTTACATCAACGACACGAGGCTCGGCTGCTAAGTTACCTTTTTGTTATTATGTGGCCACTATTAACATTTAGGCTAGCAGTCGTTAGGCCGAATGCAAACCAACAAAAACTAGTACGTGTCTTAATTAAATTACCATCTAATAGATGATTATCAGTTTATTTCTATGATACAAATTGTTCAGACATTAGCTGATAATTTACTACCGTCATCCTCATGATTTAGGATGTAAATGTAATTACCTATTGTGTAGAAGATTTCTACAATGTAATTGCCTTTCAGTACCAAGGCGACTTCAACCGAGGTGCTAGGCTTCCCCACCGTTCTGTGCAACAATTTACCCTATGCAACACGTCGTCGGTGGAGTGTAGCAACCGATTATACACCTCACTAGCTCCACAGCTAAGCTGTCCATTTTTCCATCAGTAGCAATAACTCCATAGTTACAGTAGTGATCTCCTAAAGAGATCAATTATACTAACCCCTTTGATTTACTGATGCTGGTTCAACATTTCAGTAGTATATAGTGGTGAGTATCCCCGCCTGTCACGCGGGAGGACCGGGGTTCGATTCCCGCTGGGGGAGCCACGTGAAAGCAGAGTTTGTGCTTGACCTATTATTTTCGCTCCCACGATAATTGAGCGGTGCCAGGTTATCTGGCACAAAAAACAGGGTGTCATCCCAAAACAAGTTATTAGTTATTGGAGTCAGGTTTTCCCCACAAATTTTGGTCCTTCGAACCTAGATAGCTGAGAATCAAGCTATCCTCAATCATTATTAATTAACTATTTACTAACACCAACTAGTGTGTTAACATTATTAGGCTATTTACCAATATATTTCATTATTTACGGCTGTCAGCAGACTGCCCATATTATAGCCTAAAACTCATTTATTATTATCAACATTTCTATTAATACTTTATGTATAAAGTAACCTTAGTGTTATATATTTATAAATTTCACTTGTGTTTCTAAGCACAAACATATATATCAAAACAAAAAATCCCAAAAACATAGCACCATATATCTATATTACTGCACCATTGCATTTATGCCAACCTTTGATGAGGTAGGATATTTAGACTGTAATTGTACTAATGTTTGTACAAATGCAGCCTAAATCATTTAGTCATTCCTAAGTAGGAATTATTTACGAGTACTGTACTAGACAGTACTGGTGTACATACATATTATTTAGATTGTGCTGACCCTGATTTGGGGTGGGATTACCAAAATTTTTTGTGCTTTTAACATATTATTCGTGTATTATTTTTTTTGAGTACTGCCGAATGTTCACTGTTGGATCGAATGGTGATAATTGATGAGCTAACCGGACGAAAATCCAATAGTGGCATTCGAATACTACTCAAAAATATTAGCTATCTATTGTTAGGTAGGCAAATTAACCTCTAAACGAGGTATTATAGTCTATTCAATACATTAGGCTATTATATTAGTATTGAGCTCCATTGAATGAGCCAATATCCCAGTTACATCAGTAACAACTATTTACTATCAGACCAGCCCTTACCCAGCAAGATGGAAACGGCTGACAAAATGAAAAGGACCCTTACCGGTCTGAAAGGTCACTTGACCCGACAGATTACCAAGTGTCAAAATCTGTCACAACAGTCACCTGTTGACTACATTGAATTAGAAGACTTACTTCAAGTTGCTGAAAGCAAATTCGAGCATATTAAACAGCATATGAATCTGTACTTGACAGAACTTTACCAAACCTCAATAGGTGAAACTGAACTTGAGGACATTGTAAATGATTTAGCCCAGTACGAAGATGATGTACAGGCTAAACTTCAACCCTTCAAAAGCAAATTGCTAAAAACAAATTAACAACAGCCTCTACTGCACATCCAGATCCTGATGTCAAATTACCTCAGATCAATATACCCACATTCTCTGGTAACGAGAATGAGAGTTGGGATGATTTCTGGAGTAAATTCGTGGATGCAGTAGACTCTAAAACTAACATCCCTCAAACAACTAAGTTCACTTATTTACAAGGCTTGTTACGAAATGAAGCCTTGAAGGTAATATCTAACATAACACTGACCAGTGATGGTTACGACCTAGCTGTTCAATTGCTTAAGAGCAACTACGATAACAAGGAAAGAACTATTACTATCTTAGTTCAAAAATTGCTGGATTTACCATCTGCTAATAATTCTACAGATTCTCTCCAAACTTTCAGACTAGAGCTAGAGTCTTTACTCAAGGCCTTAAGCCTTAAAGTCCAAATTCAGACTGCTGAATGGATGACAAAGGTAGTTGTAAGGCGCAAATTACCAAGAGAGACTTTAGATAAATTGTGTACTATGTACAATAAAACCTCTCTGTCCATGAATGAAATTACAGAAGGTTTACATACCCTAGTCGAAAGACAAAGAGCCAACCAAGATGGGAAGAGTGTTTCAAACTTCTCTACTAACTCTCATCATAAACCCCAACGTACTGCAACTACTGTAGTAAAACCAGATCTCAATAAATCATCTCCGAAATGGAAATCTGGAAATGTAGGTACATACACAGTGAACCCTATAAACCCCGTAGTGAGCACCACTCCTACGACTTCTCCTACAGTGAAGAAGTGTTTGTTCTGCAATAATGAACATCTTACTTATAAGTGTAGTACTTATCCAGACCATAACACCCGAATTCATCGTTTGCAAGAATTACACAGATGCACAAGGTGCACGGGTCCTCATGACCCCAATAGCTGTACTGTCTCCTTACGTATGTGCAACAAGTGCCACAAGGGTAGACACCATTATTCCTTGTGTGGTAGTGATCAATCAAGATCAACCAATCCTCATAAGAAGACTACAAATTCTACTTCTGTACAGTATTGCAAAGTGCATCAAGACATAAGTGTACTTGCAACAGAGTCGACTAACACAACTACGTTACCAACAGCTCAATTAAAATTAATCAATAAGGGATCTAGGATTTCCACTCGTGGTCTCTTTGACCAAGGTTCGCAGAAAACCTTTATTTCTCAACAGCTAGTTGATCAGTTGAAACTGAAGCCTATTGCTCGAGTGAATTTGAATATCTCTGGATTCCTAACCAATAGTGGACCTCGTGACTACCAGGTTGTTAAAGTCTTGGTACGTTTAGGAGGCTGCACCAGCCCAATTCAAGCCATAGTCGTTGACAAGATCCCCTCAGATTTACATGTTACAGGTCTTGCTCAAACAGTCAAATTTCTTAAACGCAGCGGTATTAGGCTAGCAGATCATAAAATAAATACAGACTGTCTCAACGATGTAGGTATTCTTATTGGAGCTGACTTTTATTATAGATTTATTACTGGATGCACCAGGCAACGAGGTGTAAACTTGTTGCTGTCAGCTGGGGGTAAACTACTCACAGGACCGGTGTTGATCCAACAACATTCTAAATCTACTAGTAATCAACCAACTAATTCAATAGTTGCATGACTAGGCCTAGAGCAGTCACCACTACATGTCAGAGACGAAACCGAGGATGATGAGTCCAATCCCCCTGTTCATAAATTATGGGATTTGGACACCTTAGGCATAGTCCCTGATCAACCCAGTCCAGATGACACATGGACGTATCAACAATATCTTGATACTGTGATTTTCCAAGATAATCAATATTGGGTGAGACTCCCATGGAAGCTGAACCACCCACAGCTTCCAGTAAATTATTTCATGGCCTCAACCCAATTAAATTCTCAATTAGCTAGGCTACGGAAGCAACCAGATAAATTGCAACTGTATCATGCTTTAATACAGCAACAACTTGCTAACAAATTTATAGAAGTTGTTGAAGAAGACAACCATAAGACAGGCCATTATTTGCCACATCATGCTGTCCTGAAAGATTCAGTTACAACACCAATCAGGATTGTATTTAATTGTAGTGCCAAATTAAAGGCAGACAGCGTGTCACTAAATGATTGTCTACAAACTGGACCTAGCCTAACCCAAAGACTACAAGATGTCTTATTACGATTTCGCTCTGGTGTTTTTGCCTATACGGCCGACATTAGTAAGGCCTTTTTAAGAGTAGGCTTACAAGAGACGGATCGTAATTTTACTAAATTTCTATGGGTGAAAGATCCACAGGATCCTAATAGTGAAATCATTACTTATAGATTTGCCTCAGTACTGTTCGGAGCGACATCTTCACCATTCTTACTCCAGGCTACTCTGGATACACATCTCAAGAAGTCTAATAGCCCCTACAAGACTGAGATTAGCAACAATTTATATGTTGACAATTTTCAAGGTACCACTAATGATGAGAATAAACTAGTGGAAATCTACCATGAGGCTAATCGTGAACTTTTGGGAGCTAACATGCCCCTACAGTCGTGGGCCTCCAATAATAAACAACTCAACCAAATAATCGAGGAAGAATTCCCAGATTATAAGGTACCTCATAAATTGAAAGTCTTAGGTATGGAGTGGAATACTTCCACAGACAAATTGAATATCAAGTCAGTGGAGATCAAACATTCACCTCTAACCATGAGAAAACTACTCTCCCATGTCAGCAAGCCATTTGACCCTTTAGGCCTACTCAGTCCTATACTAATTAAGGGTAAACTCCTTATGCAGGAGTGCTGGCAAAGGAATTTGAGGTGGGATGAAACGTTGCCGGAGGATCTCCAAGAAAAATGGCAGCAGTTGATTCCTGATTACAACAAACTTAGTATTCTACAGTTTCCTCGAAATACCTTAGGACTAAATTCACCCACAAATTTACATGTATTCTGCGATGCTTCAGGCAAAGCGTATGGCTCAGTAGCCTATCTAGTTAATACTCAACAATCATTTTTGCTTACATCTAAGGCAAGGGTAGCCCCGATTAAAAGGAGGTCACTACCCCAAATGGAATTAACTGCCTTATTAGTAGGTGTAAGACTGGCCCATTGCCTGATCAAAACCCTCAGTAATGTTCACCTTGGTGAAATAGTAGTGTGGTCGGACAATGAGGCAGTATTGCAGTGGGTAAAAAATGACAACAACAAAACTCCCTATGTCAGCAATCGAGTAAGGGAAATTCGTGAATTGTCTGCTGGTTATAAATTAAGACATGTCCCAACCAAGGACAATCCAGCTGACTATTTATCCAGAGGTTTGACTTTAAAGCAATTAGTTAAAACCGAGATGTGGTTTAATGGACCCCAATGGCTAGTTAGTGGTCAGTGGCCCCAACAGAAGCCGCAAGTCATTGTGACCAATATCACTACCCCTGTTGTGGATCCAGAACCCCCTCGAATTTTAGCTATCAATCCTCATCGCTATTCCAGTTTAAGCAAATTACTAAGAGTTACAGAAATGGTATTTGATTTCATCAACAAGATGGGGATCAAGTATCGATTTCCTAGTTCCATCAAATATTGGGTCAAACAAGCTCAACAAGAGACTTATGGGAAGGAATATGAACATCTCCCAGAAAGGTTGAGTAAGTCTCTGGGTATTTGGCTTGACTCAGACAATTATAACATTTTGAGATGCGGCGGACGTCTGCTTCATGCAGAAATAAATTTAGATACGAAGAATCCTATACTTCTTCCACGTCACCACATCATTACTAAACTCATAGTTTTACATTACCATGAGCATAATACATTGCATGGTGGAGTATTAGATACTCTTACTGAAATCAGACAACGTTTTTGGCTTCCCCAAGGTCGCCAAACTGTTAAATCTTTAATCAAGTCTTGTATAATCTGCAAGAGATATGATGCTCGAGTGTGTCCTTATCCAGGTCCACCGCCCCTACCTAAGGAGCGAGTCGTTCACCTTCGTCCCTTTGAAACCACAGGTGTCGACTATACAGGAGCACTAATTTTAACAGGCACACCGGACAAGATTCCAGTGAAAGCCTACATTTGCCTTTTCACGTGTGCTACCACACGCGGAGTACATTTAGAAGTCACTTCTGACATGAGTGCAGAAGCCTTTCTGCAAGCCTTTCGCAGATTTGCTGCACGAAGATCTTGCCCAAAATTAATGATCTCGGATAATGGATCTAACTTCGTGGCAGGAGAAGCTTGCTTACAAGAAATATGGAACCATCCAGAAGTACACTCTGTGCTCAAACAGAGACAATGCTATTGGAAATTTATTCCTCCAAGAGCACCATGGCATGGCGGTTTTTACGAAAGAATGGTGGGAACTGTTAAGAAATGCCTAAGAAAAACCTTACACAGGCAGAAAATTAATCTCACCGAGTTACAGACCCTTGTCGTGGAAATTGAAGCACGAGTCAACAACAGACCTCTAACCTACTTAACAGAAGATTTCTCCCAAAGAGAACCCCTAAGCCCCTCTCATTTGATTCATGGTGGTCTTCTGAGCCCTCTAATATCTCTAGGAGACGAGGATCCAGCTGACCCTTCGTGTGTCAAAGCAAGTGACTTGGTGGAGAGTTATAGACACCTTTCAAGAGTAATAGAGAAGTGGAATGAGGTCTGGACACGTGAATATTTAACTGCTTTAAGAGAATATCATTATGGAGCTGCAAGCCCATACAATAAAGTTCAACTTAAACCAGGTGATCTTGTCCTAGTAGACAGTGATGGACCCAGGTCAGATTGGCCTATAGGTAAAATTGTTGATATCCATCCTGACCGCCATGGTGTATTACGAATTGTTAAAGTTCAGTGTCGAGGCACTACTACCTTGAAAACACTAGAGAAATTAGTACCTTTAGAGTTAGCAGAACACGAGTGTTCTACAGATATACCTGTAACCCAAGTTTCAGAGAACAATGATTCTACTCAACCGAGCACAAGACCATCAAGAGTCGCTGCTCAGAACTGCAAACAGAAACTTAAACAATATTTTGATTCTATTCAAGAGTAGATAACTTATCATTTAAACTTGAGGTGACCATACTGATGCAGTGATGAGTTGATGTCCAGTAATTAGTTACGAGTCATAGTGACCTTGGACAGTAGCCTCACTGTATTGATGAGGTCTCCTTAATCTTAAATGATCCAACTATTCATAATTTATTTTGTTAATATCCTTCTGTATCTTACAAAGGAATTATTCAATAATTTTCAATGTTTATTTACGTCCCCATGTTGACTTAGTCATCTACCACAGATTCGGGACATTCGTTAGGTACGTACTAACCTACTAACCCATGAATATAACTTCAGGATAGAGAAACAGGTGTACGTTAGTACTAATACCTGAACTACGACCCGAGTTTTCTCTCCCCGGAGTTATGTTGGAAATAACCAACAGTTTTATACATCATTGTATTTATACAACCTTTATTAACCAAAGTAGTTACTAAAATTACTAACTTATAGATTTAATCATTATCATGATTTATTCATTGCCAAATTCTTCCTAGTACGTGAGGAACAACAGGCAGCAACATGAATTTTCTCCACATTTAGTTGGATTTATAACAAGAGTCCAGTTTATCATTTCATTTACTAAAAATAGTTAAGTTTGATTTCGTAGTATACTATTACTTACTGGAGCTCCCTTATTTAACTAACATTTAAGTATTCTAGAGGAAATTACTTTGATGCAAATGATTTACTTTAATTTCCTCGATTGGCTGCACAACTTTTAGTAAGCCAATTTATGTTACTAGAACTTCTATTTTATCACAGAAGAATTTAATGTGATATTAATACTTGTTATTACCTCTTCCTTCCTTAGTCAATTGCGATAAATACATATTCATTTACGCTCGAAAGCCGCGCATGCGCAATAAGGAGCAGGAGGAAGAAGGGAGAGCGTCACTTGACTGAACGAGAGCACGGACGCCATTAACAGCGTGTAGCAGAGTTGTGCTTGACCTATTTATTTCGCTCCCACGATCAGTTGAGCGGTGCCACGTTATCTGGCACAACATAGCCGTGTCATAGACTATTATACGAGCATCTCCAGAGTCAACGTCTTTCAAGCAGCAGCTGGAGGACGAAGAGTTGCTCAAGTCTTCACATCAACGACACGAGGCTCGGCCGCTAAGTTTACCCTTTTTGTTATTATGTGGCCACTATTAACATTTAGGCTAGCAGTCGTTAGGCCGAATGCAAACCAACAAAATATAGTACGTGTCTTAATTAAATTTACCATCTAATTAGATGATTATCAGTTTATTTCTATGATACAAATTGTTCAGACATTAGCTGATAATTTACTACCGTCATCCTCATGATTTAGGATGTAAATGTAATTACCTATTGTGTAGAAGATTTCTACAATGTAATTGCCTTTCAGTACCAAGGCGACTTCAACCGAGGTGCTAGGCTTCCCCACCGTTCTGTGCAACAATTTACCCTATGCAACACGTCGTCGGTGGAGTGTAGCAACCGACTACTCCTCTTAGTTTCACAGCTAAGCTGTCCATTTTTCCATCAGTAGCAATAACTCCATAGTTACAGTAGTGATCTCCTAAAGAGATCAATTATACTAACCCTTTGATTTACTGATGCTGTTCAACATTTCAGTAGTATATTGAGGTGCATTTACCTCCATCAATATTATATTCTACATTTATTGATTTCACATTTGATTTACTCTGGTGAAGAACCAGCACCAGAATAATGCTAGGGATGTATTAATCTTTTAGCATGTAACCCCCCAATTTTGTGTAGTTAATTTGACTCCATTCATATAAGCATTACAGTTTTACCAAGATCCATAGGACACTAGTTCCTAGGATCAGTTTTTTCCATTGTCTCTTTGTTTTCCACTTTTTCTCAAAAAGTGGTGGTCCTTCATAGCTATCGAAGTATATATATATATATTTATTTAATTATTAGTTACTGGGTCTCAGAGCCAAAACAAGTTATTAGTTATTGGAGTCAGGTTTTCCCCACACATATGGCCATCATCCCAGAGGGCCAGTCCGTCCCAGAATGGGCCATCATGTCCAGAGTGCCACACCCCAGAGTGGCCATCACCCTAAAGTGACCCATCACCCTAAAGTGACCATCACCCCAGAGTGGCCAT